>CAUYNB010022505.1:0-35410 GCA_963574225.1 Lagothrix lagotricha
TATATGAAATACCCAGAATAGGCAAATCCATAGAAACAGAAAGTAGATTGGTGGTTATGAGAGTATAGGCGGGGTAGGTGGAGTATAGAATATTGAATTTAATAAACACATTTGTTTACTAGCTGTCTTAGTCTGTTTTGTGCTACTGTAACAGAATACTACAGGCTGGATGATATATAATGAGCAGAAATTTATTTGGTGTATGATTCTGGAAGCTGGGAAGCCCAAGATCAAGAGGCTGGCATTTGGCAAAGGTCTTTGTATTACATCATCCCATGGTGGAAGGCAGAAGGGCAAGAGAGGGTGAGAGTGAGAGAGCAAGAGGGGGCCAGTCTTGCTTTATAACAAACCTGCTCTCACCATAACTAACCACTCCTGTGATAACATTAGTCAATTTATGAATCACTTCTTATGAGGCCCCACCTCAACTCTGTTGCATTGGAAATTAAATTTCAAACACATGAACTTTGGGAAACACACAAACCACAGCACTAATGCAATCTTATTATTTTTTAAAATTAGACTTTACTTTTTCGAGCAATTTTAGGTTCACAGCAAAATTGAGTGAAAGGTACTGAGATTTTCCCATATATACCCTTGCTCCACATGTGCATTGGCCATTATTAGCATCCCCCACCAGAGTGGAAAATTTGTTTCATTTGGTGACCCTGCGTTGAACATCATTATCACTTAGATTCCATAGTTTACATTAGTGTTCACTCTTGGTGTACATTCCATGGGTTTTGAAAATTTTATGAGGACATGTATCTAACCTTATAGTAGCATACAGAATAGTTTCACTGTCTTCACAAGTCCTCTGTGCTACTGTGCCCATTCATTGCTCCTCCCCTCAATCCCTGGCAACAACTGATCCTTTTAGTGTCTCCATAGTTTTGTTCTGCCTTTTCCAGAATATAGTTGGAATCATACAGGATGTTGCCATTTCAAATTGACTTCTTTCACTTAGCAGTATGCATTTAAGTTTCCTCCATGACTTTTCATTGGTTTGACAGCTTTTTTAATTTTTAACTTTTATTTGGGTTTAGGGGCACAGGTAAAGATTTGTTGTTACACGTCACAGGGGTTTGGTGTACAGATTATTTTGTCACCCAGGTAATAAGCATAGTACCTGATTGGTAGTTTTTCTATCCTCTCCCTCCCATCCTCAAGTAGGCCCTGATATCTCTTGTTTCCTATGTCCATGTGTTGTCAATATTTAGCCCCCTCTTATAAATGAGAACATGTGGTATTTGGTTTTCTGTTCCTGCATTAGTTCACTTAGGATAATAGCCTCTAGCTCAATCCATGTGGAGATGATCTCATTCTTTTTTATGACTGCGTAGTATTCCATAGTATATATGTACCGCATTTTCTTTAGTCTACTGTTGATGGTCATTTAGGTTGATTCCATGTCTTTGCTATTGTGAATAGTGCTCTGAAGAACATAATGCATATATGTCTTCATGGTAGAATGATTTATATTCCTTTGGGTATATATCCAGTAATGGGATTGCTAGGTCAAATGGTAGTTTTGTTTTTGTTTTGTTTTGCTTTGCCTTTTTTTTTTCTTTTTTGGAGATAGAGTCTTGCTTTGTCACCCAGGTTGGAGTGCCATGGTATGATTTTGGCTCACTGCAACCTCCACCTCCCAGGTTCAAGTGATTCTTGGGCTTCAGCTTCCCTAGTTGCTGGGACCACAGGTGCCTGCTACCACGGCCAGCTAATTTTTGTGTTTTTAGTAGAGATGGGGTTTCACCATGATCCCAGGTTGTTCTAGAACTCCTGACCTGAAGTGATCCACCTACCTTGGCCTCCCAAAGTGCTGGGACTACAGGCATGAGTCACCACTCCCAGACAGTGTTTAAGTTCTTGCCAGGGCGTAAGCATTCCCTTTTCTCTGCAACCTTGCTAGCATCTGTTTTTTTCTTTTTCTTTTTTTCTTTTTTTTGAGACAGAGTCTCGCTCTGCTGCCCAGGCTGGAGTGCAGTGGCCTGATCTTGGCTCATCACAACCTCAGCCTCCTGGGTTCAAGCAATTCTTCTGTCTCAACCTCCTGAGTAGCTGGGATTATAGGCATGTGCCACCATGCCCAGCTAATTTTTTTTTGTATTTTTAGTAGAGATGGGGTTTCACCATATTAGTCAGGCTGGTCTTGAACTCGTGACTTTGTGATCGCCTGCCTTGGTCTCCCAAAGTGCTGGGATTACAAGTGTGAGCCACCGCGCTGGGCCTTATTTTTTGACTTTTTAATAATAGCCACTCCGACTGGTGTGAGATGATATCCCATTGTGATTTTGATTTGTATTTCTCTAATTATTAGTAATGCTGAACATTTTTTCATATGCTTGTTGGCTGCATGTATGTCTTCTTTTGAAAAGTATCTGTTCCTGTCCTTTGCCCACTTTTTAGTGGGGTTGCTTTTTTTTTTTTTTTTTGCTTGTTAATTTGTTTAAATTCCTTAATGATTCTGAATATTAAACCTTTGTCAGATGCATAGTTTGCAAATATTGTCTCTTATTCTGTAGGTTGTCATTTACTTTGTTGATAGTTTCTTTAGTTGTACAGAAGCTGTTTAGTTTAATTAGGTTTCCATTTGTCAATTTTTGCTTTTGTTGCAGTTGCTTTTGATGTCTTTGTCATGAAGTCTTTGTCAGAGCCTGTGTCAAGAATGGTATTTCCTAGGTTTTCTTCCAGATTTTTATAATAGTTTTACATTTAAGTCTTTACTCCATCTTGAATTGATTTTGCACATAGTATAAGGAAGGGGTCTCATTTCAGTCTTCTGCATTTTTTTTTTTTTAGTGTTGAATGATCTTCTACATTTTAGTTATTCAGCTATTGAAGGATATCTTGATTCCTTCCAAGTTTTGGCAATTATGAAAAGAGCTGCTATAAACATTGCTGTGCAAGTTTTTGTGTGGATATACGTTTTCAACTTTTTTGGGTAAATACCAAATCTGATGGGATTGCTGAATCATATGGTAAGAGTATTTTTAGTTTTGTAAGAAACTGCCAAGTTATCTTCCAAACTGGCTGTGCCATTTTGAATTCCTACCAGCAATTGCTGAGAGTTCATGTTGCTCCACCTCTTCACCAGCATTTGGTAGTGTTAGTGTTCTGGATTTTAATCATTCTAATAGGTGTGTCATCACAGGTATCTTGTTATTTTACGTTGTGTTGATGTGGAGCATCTTTTTATATGCTTATTTGCCATTTGTATATCTTCATTCATGAGGTCTTTGGCCATTTTTCAGTAGGACTGTTGGTTTTCTTAACTTTCAGAGTTCTTTATATATTTTACATAGTAGTCCTTTATTAGAGGAGTCTTTTGCAAATATTTTCTCCCAGCCTGTGATTCTCTTTTCATTCCCTTGACAGTATCTGTTTCAGAGCAGAAGTTTTAAGTTTTAATAAAGTCTACCTTATCAATTCTTTCTTTCATGGATTATGCCTTTGGTGCTGTATCTAAAAAGCAGTCCCCAAACCCAAGGCCATCTAGATTTTCTCCTTTTAGGAGTCTTACAGTTTTGTGTTTTGCATTTAGGTTTGTAATTATCATCCATTTTGAGTTAATTGTTGTGAAGTGTATAAGGTCTATGTCTAGATTCATTTTTGTGCCTGTGGATGTCCAGTTATTTCAGCACCATTTGTTGAGAAGGTGATCCTTTCTTCATTATATAGCTTTTCTGCTTTTATCAAAGATTAGTTGACTGTATTTATGTGGTTATATTTTTGTGCTGTCTATTCCGTTGATCTATATTTGTCTGTATTATTCCATCAATATGCTGTCTTGATTATGGTAGCCTTATAATATGTTTTGAAGCTGGGTAATGTCAGTCGTCTTTCTTCTTTCTAAAATTCATTTTGTTCATATGCATAATTGTGCATTTATGGGGTACGGTGTGATGTTTCAGTGCATGTATGCATAATGATCATTGTATAAGTATCAAAAAGGGGTAGTTAGCATGTCCATTACCTCAAACTTTTATCATTTCTTTATGGTGATAACTTTCAAGATAGTTTTTTCTAGCTGTCTTGAAATATACAATACACTGTTATTAGCTGTAGCCACCCTAGTATGTAATAGATGACTTTGTTTTTTTTTCCTTCAGTATTGTGTTGACTGTTCTGGGTCTTTTCCTTGTCCATATAAAATTTAGAATCCATTTGTTGATAAGTACAAAACAACTTGGTGGGATTGTAATTGTAATCACATTGAAGGTACAGATCAAGTTAGGAAGAACTGACATCTTGACAATATTGAGTCTTCCTATCCATGAAGATGGAATATCTCTCCACTAATTAAGTTCTTTGATTTCTTTCAGAGTTTTGTAGGTTTCTCATGTAGATTCTGTACATATTTTATTAGATGTATAGTTAAGTATTTTGCTTTGGTGGAATGCTAATGTAAATGGTATTTTACATTTATGTATTTATTTACATTAATTTAATTAATTAACAAGACAGGATCTCACTCTGTTGCCCAGGCTGGAGTGTAGTGGCATGATTATGCCTCACTGTAGCTTTGACCTTCCAGGTTCAAGTGATCCTGAGGAGCTAGGACCATAGGTATTTGCCACCATGCCTGACTAATTTTTAAAACATTTTATTTTTTGTAGAGATGGGGTCTTGCTATGTTGCCCAGGCTAGTCACAAATTCCTGGCCTCAAGCAGTCCTCCTGCCTTGGCCTCCCAAAGTGCTAGGATTACAGGTGTGAACCACTGTACCCTGGCCTGGTGTGTTTTTAATTTCATATTTCACTTGTTTATTGCTAGTATATAGGAAAGTGATTGACTTTAGTATGTCAACCTTGTGTCCTGCAACTTTGCTACAATTGCTTATTAATTCCAGGAGTTTTTGTTGATTTGTTCAGATTTTCTACACAGAGGATCCTGTCATTTGTTAACAAAGACAATTCTGTTTCTTTCTTCACATTTTGTATACTTTTTTCTTTTTCTTGTATTTTTTCATTATGTAGGACTCCCAGTATAGTGTTGAAAAAGAGTGGTGAGAAGGGACACACTTGCCTTCTTCCTGATTTTAGTGGGAAAGCTTCAAGCATCTTACCAATAAGTATGTTAGCTGTAGGTTTTTTTTTGTAGATATTTATCAAGTTGAAGAAGTTCCCTTCTAAAATCTTATTCCTTAAAAAAATTCACATTTATTGTTGTTTATTTGGTTTTAGTTTACTTTTTCTTTCATGGTAAATTTAAGTCTCCTAACTAAAATAGTATTTTCTTTATCTTTGCATATTTGGCATTTTTTGTTTGTTTTTTAAAAGAGTGGATCTCTCTCTGTCATCCAGGCTGGAGTGCAGTGGCGTGACCAATAGCTGCGTACTGCAGCCTTGAACTCCTGAGCTTGAGTGATCCTCCTGCCTGAGCCTCTTGAGTAGCTGGGACTACAGGTTCATGCGGCTAATTTTTTAAAATTGTAAATTATTTTTGTGGAAATAAGATCTCTCTAGGTTGCCCAGGCTGTCTTAAGTGATCACTGCTGATCTCAAGTGATCTTCCTGCCTCAGCCTCCTGAGTAGCTGGGATTATAAGTGTGAGCCAATGTTCCTGTTTTTTTGTTTTTTTGTTTTTTTTTGAGGTGGAGTTTTGCTCTTGTTGCCCAGATGGAGTGCAGTGGTGTGATCTGGGCTCACCACAACCTCCGCCTCCTGCCTCAGCCTCCTGAATAGCTGAAGGCTATGGCATGTGCCACCATGCCCGGCTAATTTTGTATTTTTAGTTGAGACGGGGTTTCTCCATGTTGGTCAGGCGGGTGTCGAACTCCCGTCCTCAGGTGATCTGCCTGCCTTGGCCTCCCAACCTACTGAGATTACAGGCACGACCCACCACGCCCGGCCAGTTTTTTTTTTTTTTTCCTTTTTTTCTATAGGTACTTTGGTGCTGTGCTTTTTGGTACATGAAGATTCATGACAGTTTTTTCCCATTGTGGCTTACACCATTCTTCCTTAAGTGCCCTACTTTATCTTCCTTCACACTTTTGCCTTAAATTCAGCCTTGTCTGAGAGAAAAATAAATTGAGTTGCTCACAGTCATTCACACCTGTAATCTCAACTACATGGTAAGTGGACGTGGGAGGATCATTTGAACCCAGGAGTTCAAGGCTGCAGTAAACTATGATTGTGCCACTGCACTTCAGCCTAGGTGACAGAGCAAAACCCTATCTCTTAAAAGAAAAAAGAAAATTGCAACCCATCTTTCTTTGTTGTTAGTATCAGTCTGGTATGTCTGTGTTTATCTTTTTGTTTTCAATCCTTCCGAGTCATTTTGTTTTAAGATATGTATTGTTCTAACAGTGTTTTCTTTTGATAGTTTTTCCTGTTTACAGTTATTGATTTAAATATGTTTCATCTTTAATTCATTACATTATTATCTTCATAACTATTTTTATCTTCCTGTCTTTTACTACATAGTCTGGATTTTTCTATTTTATTTTTGTTGTTGTTAGGGTAATTTCAAAGAAGTGTACTTTTAGTTTTAGTTCTTTTAGTGGGTAGCTTATTTATTTATTTATTTGGAGATGAACTCTTGCTCCATCACCCAGGCTGCATTATCTGTGACCTCTCTGCTGTGGAATATAAGATTATTGGTTCAAAAATAGTTCACTTGTCTTCTCTCTCAGGATTTTGTTACTTTAAATTTTCTGTTGATACATATTAGATGTATATATTCTTGGGGTACACATGATAATTTGATACATTCATATAATCAGGGCAATTGGGATATCCATCATGGATTTTGTTAGAAATATGTTGTGATAGCAGTCCTTGAACCCACTTTGTACTCATCACTCTGTTATGATACTTATTCTTCACCTGAAATTAGTTGAAGCCCATAGGCCTTAAATGAAAAGCTGGGTGGTACAATATGATTATAATGTACCAGTCTGAATTTAGATTCAGGTGTGATACCTGGAATTTAAAAATATTAGTTTTTCGCAATGTATATTAAATGTATTACTCAGTTACTTATGACTGTGTCACCTCTCAAATGCCTAGCCATTCCTGATCAGCATCAGAACTAAAGCCATGCCGCCTCCACCCTGCAGGGCTGAACTGCCTTCTTTCTGGGCTGGCTAGCACAGTAGGACATGCACCCTAGTAGGTGTTTTGCTGTGTGAGCTCTGAAACAGAGCATGGCTGTTCCTTCCCTGACCAGGAGAAAAGCTCAGTCTGTTCATAGTACCACAAGATGCTAGAACAGAGCCCATCTTTAGTTTTTTTTTTTTAAATTAGGTGTACGTTACTTTTAGTAGTGAGAAGCTGGAGTATTTTTCTCCTTTTTTTTGGTTAGGAATTTCCTTTTGTCCTGGACATAGGGAGAATTGGCATTATTATAGCTTTCTTTTATTTCACTCATCCCTCTGTCTCAGGAAGAGACTTACTACTTTAGAGTAGAACCAAATCCTCATACTGCTTTTGAAACTAGAAAAACAGTCTAATCAGTTCTGTGATTTTTGTTTTGGTCTGTTATGGTTGTATTCTTATTTTCACAGTGTGTAGCTTTTTTTTTTTTTTTTTTTTTTTTTTTGAGACAGAGTCTTGTCTGTCACCCAGGCTGGAGTATAGTGGCATGATCTTGGTTCACTGCAACCTGCCTCTCCCAGGTTCAAGCGATTCTCCTGCCTCAGCCTCCTGAGTAGCTGGGACTACAGGCGCGTACCACTGTGCCCTGCTAATTTTTGTATTTTTCATAGAGATGAGGTTTTTCCATGTTGGCCAGGCTGGTCTCGAACTTTTGACCTCAGGTGATCCACTCACCTCGGCCTCCCAAAGTACTGGGATTACCGGTGTGAGCCATCATGCCTGGCCCTAGTGTGTAGCTTGTATTTCAATAGTAATACTTAAACATTTGTTTTTAAATCATTAGCCTTAGTTCTACTCTTATATGAATTATTTTCCATTAGTCTTCATCCTACGCATTTTGGTTACTTGATTTCCTTTTCTCCATTAACTTTCATGCTTTCTCATCTACCACTTCTGCACTAACTCCCTGGATCTTTTCTTTCTTTCTTTCTTTCTTTTTTTTGAGACAGGGTATTGCTCTGTTGCCCAGGCTGGAGTGCAGTGGCCACATCTTGTCTCATGGCAACCTCCACCTCCCAGGTTCAAGCTATTCTCGTGCCTTAGCCTTCTGAGTATCTGGGGCTGTTGGTGTGCACCACCACGCCTGGCTAATTTTTGTATTTTCAGTAGAGACAGGGTTTTGTCATATTGGCCAGGCTGGTGTCGAACTCCTGGCCTCAAGTGATCCATCTGCCTTATCCTCCCAAAGTGCTGGGATTACGGATGTGAGCCACTGTGCCCGGCTTTCCCTGGATTTTATGACACAATTGTGTTTCACCTTTAAACACCACTTAAAAAAAATTCAGAAACATCCTTTGATCAAAACCTTGGTCAAGGGCTTTTGTTGCAGCTACTTCTCTACCGTGAACGTTAGCTGATGGATGTTTTCGCTTCTGTCCATCAGCTTACCCTTAGTTTCAGTTTTCTCCTTACCTACTTTGGTATCACAGCCAATGACTTCGCTCACTCTTGCTAATACCCTAAACTAGGTCTTCTCGCACTTTGGTCAGGCGCTTCCTTGGGACTGATGTTGAAACCCTGGAAGTAGTAGATATTACCTATGAAGAGCTTGTGGAAATAGATGGGTGCTCACCCCAGAAATTATAGAGAAGAAGCATATTTAAAGGCTGGCAGGAAAAGGGAAGCTTCTGAGGGAGACTGGGAGAACAACAGAGAAGGAGGAAGAGCACTGACAGAAGTTGCTGCATAGAGCTCAGCTGAAATCATGAAGCATAATTTTCCTGTTAGGTTTACTGACCACTACCAGGGCACTTTTGAGTTTTGGTCGATGAGTGAAGTTTGGTGAGTGACGGGAAGAGTGAATGAGTGGTGAAAAGGTAGAAGTCTATTATTTTGAAGAGCTTGGCTGGAAAGGGGAGGAGAGAGGCTAGGATATCTGTTAGAAACATCAAGCTTCTAATATTTCTTGGGGACTCTACCTGCATCTGCCTCAGCATCTAGGAGTCAGGCCTTCATGTTTTACAGCATCATCAGGCTGCCAGCACTGCTGAGGGTTTTAGCTTGGGCTTGCCTGGAACTTCAGAGGCCTCTCATTTCTATTATATTTGCTCCATTTATTCTTCCATATGGTTTACACACTTCTTCTCCCCTCACTCTCCGTATGTATCTGATTTGATGAACTTGCTTCTGTTGCACTGGGGAAATAGAAGCCACCAAAAAATGTCATCATGTCTTTCTGCTTTCACCACTCATTTACTTAACCACCTGCAACTGAACTCAGATATTCTGTCTCTTCTCTCCTTTTTACTATGGATACATTTTATGTCACTCCCACAACTTGAGCACATTGCTTCAGCAATTATTTCTTTTTTCTCTTGCATCAGTAATTTTTCTCTCTACTGTATTATTCATATAGTCATTTGTAATGCTTTTCATTTAAAAAAAAAAAAAAAACCCTTGCCTTCACATTCTCCTTCACATTTTCTTTGCTCCTCTTTATAATCAAACTCGTGGGAAGTTATGTGCACTTGCATTTCTGCTGCCAGTTATTCTCCTTTCTTAATCTACTTCAGTCAGGATTGTACCTCCGCTACTCCATCAAAACAGCTCTTGTCAAGGTCACCAGTGACCTCCAGGGTGCTCAATCCAGTTGTCTGTTCTCAGTCCTCATCTTTCTTGGCCTGTCAGCAGCATTTGACCCTGTTGATAATTCCCTTTTCCTAATAAACTTTCTTCATGTGGCTCTCAAGGTGTCTCGTGTCTTGATTTGCCTCCTCCTTTGCTGACTGCTGCTTCCCAGTCAGCTTTTGTGAGTCCTTCCGTCAAGTTGATTTCTAAATATTTGAGAGCTCTAGGTCTCTATTCTCAGACTTCTCTTCTCTGGCTATACTTATTCCCTGGGATGGAAATCTCATCTAGCTTCAGGACTTGAAATATCATGTGCTGATAATTCTAAGGTTTTCAAAAATTTATGGCCTGGCTCTTTTTTCTGAATGGTACAGACTTTTATCCACCTGCCCATCCATCCTGTTGTCCTGAGTGAATTATGTGTATGTCAGATTCAACAGTGTAAGCTCTACTTACTTCTCCTTCAAAACTACTCCTCTTGTAATCATTCCTGAGTCCTGAAATGGCAACTCCGTGTTTCCAGTTTCTCAGGCAAAGAAGCTTGTATTTATTCTAGCAAATCTTACCATGTCCGCTTTCAAAACGTACCCAGGACTCTATCTCTTCTGAGCACCTCCTAGCACAGGTCTGAGTGGCTCTCTCTGGCTTCCTGCAGTTCATTGTTGTCTGCTCTCCTTATCTCTGCCCTGGTCCGCTTCCAGTTTATTTTCTGCGTAGCACTTATAGTGAGTCTTTTGCACTGTGTCAGGTCCTGTCACCCTTTACTCAGAATCCTACAATGAAATTCTAGCTCACTCAGGGTAAAAATCGACACTTAGTACTTGAGTTCTGCGTGACCTCAGTAATGGGCTCCCATAATTCTCTGACCTTGTCTCTTCCTTCTGCCCCCTCATCGTTTGAGCACACCAGAGCCATTATTACCTCTGACCCTTGGCACTGCTGTTCTCTCGGCCTCAAATATTTCCCTCTTCCTCTAGATTTTTGCATGTCTTGGCCCCTCTTGTCCCACAACTCTTTCCTCAGATGTCACCTTATTAGTGAGACATGTCCCCATCCCTGCTGGCACTTCCTGTTCCTCTAACCTTGCACTAATCATCATCTGACATACTTTATATGTATTTATTGTCTTTTTCTCACAGTGTACTCTAAGCTCCATGAGGGCAATAACTTTGTTCTTTGTTGTGTCCCAGTTCCTAGAATAGTGCCTGTTATATAGCAAGCCCACAGTAAATAATTGTTCAGTGAATGAATTTAAATCAGCCTCTGTCCTAAATATTAATTCCCTTGGTCATCTAATCTCTCTGACTTTAACCTCATAATTCACTGTGTTTCTGACCAATCACTCTTCTTTCCTTTGCTCTTGTAGCTTTACTCAGACTTCCACTCCATTGTAAACAATTTCCCCCTTATTCTCAACTTTTTAGAAGACCCCCTTCATTTACATTTATTCACCAAGAACTGGTTTTCCTCTTTGGACCATCTCCTACACTCCAAATAATTTTGGGAGAAGGTAGTGATGCTGTTAACATTTTCTTGTCTAGCCAGTGTTCCTAACAGGTCCATGGCTTCCAGCGGCAGGTGATCTTTGATGCCCTTTGCTCCTTTGGGTTGCTGTCAGTATTGTCTTCTGTTCTTCTCCCTTGTGTACTGGGAGAGCTTTGACACAGCTCATAGTCCTCTTCTTCATTCTCAGTTTGTCATTCCTACATGATGATGTTCAGGGAATGTCCGCTATCCTGGTCCAAAGTTGTTCTCAGTCATGTGGCCACCAGTACTTCTTCAGAAATCCACGCATGGGATATTCCCTAGGCTTTATCATCACTTAGAGTGGTTTCATTTGAGAGTCATTTTTTTCCCCCATGTTCCACAACAAGCTGTGGCAAACCTTTATTTGTAGCACACTTGGTCCTTGACTGTAATGAGATCTCCTGTTCCTTGACCCATCCTTTTTGGTCAGTCTGTCATTCCCCAGATCTGATAGAAATTAAAGAACTAAACTGATTAAAAAATGAGCGGCCAGGCGCAGTGACTCACATCTATAATCCCAGCACTTTCGGAGGCCAAGGTGGGTGGATCACCTGTGGTCAGCAGTTCAAGACCAGCCTGACCAATATGATGAAACCCTGTTTCTACTAAAAATACAATCAGTTGAGCATGGTGGTGTGAGCCTGTAATCCCACCCACTTGGGAGGCTGAGGCAGGAGAATCACTTGAACCCTGGGAGGCGGAGGTTGCAGTGAGCCAAGATCGCGCCATTGCACTACAGCCTGAGCAGGAGGAGTGAAACCCTGTCTCAAAAAAAAAAAGAAAGATAAAACGGGCAAAGGACTGGAATAGATATTTTTCAAAAGAAGACATAAAGATGACCAACAGGTATATGAAAATATGTTCAACAATACTAATCATCAGGGACATGCAAATCAAAACCACCATGAGCTATTACCCTCACATCTGTTAGAATGGCTATAATCCAAAACACAAAAGATAACAAGGGTTGATGAAGACATGGTGATAAGGGAACCCTTGTACATTGTTGATGGGAGTGTAAATTAGTACAGCCATTAGGAAAAACAGTGTGGAAGTTCCTCAGAAAATAAAAAATAGAGCTACCATATGACCCAGTATTACTTCTACCGGGTATATGTCCAAAGGAAATGAAATGAGTGTGTTGAGGAGATACCTGCCCTCTCATGTTCATGACAGCACTACTCACAATGGTGAAGTTGTTGAATCAGCCTAAGTGTCTGCCTACAGATGAATGGATCAAGAAAATATAGTGTATATATGCAAGGGAGTACTATTCAGCTGCAAAAAAGAATCTTGTCATTTGCAACAACATGGATGAACCTGAAAGACATTATGTTAAGTAAAATAAGCCAGACACAGAAAGACAAATACTGCATGATCTCACTTCTATATGAAATCTAAGTATGTTGAACTTTTAGAAATAGTGAGTAGAATGATGGATGCCAGGGACTAGGGGTGGGAGCTTGGGGAGATGTTGGTCAAAGGGTACAAAATATCAGTTAGGTAGGAGGAATAAATTTGAAATCTATTGTATAACATGAAGACTATGATAAATAACAATGTATTGTATTTTAAAAATCACTACGAAGTAGAAGTATTCTCATCATAAAAAATTATAAATATTTGAGGTAATGAGTATGCTAATTAGTTCAATTGAGCCATTCCACAATGTATCTTATTTTAAAACATCATGTTTGTACACAGTGAATATGTATAACTTTTATTTGTCAGTAAATTAGTCTGGTTGCAGTGGCCCACACCTGTAATTTCAGCACTTTGGGAGGCTGAGGCGGGCAGATCACTTGAGGTCGGGAGTTCGAGACCAGCCTGGCCAACATGGTAAAACCCCGTCTTTACCAAAAATTACAAAAATTAGCCAGGCGTGGTGTCGCACACCTGTAGTCAGCTACTTGGTGGACTGAGGTGAGAGAATTGCTTGAGTCTGGGAGGTAGTGAGCCCAGATTGTGCCACTGTACTTCAGCCTGGGCAACAGAGTGAGATCTTGCCTCCAAAATAAATAAATAAATAAAGCAAAATTAAAAATACAGAATTTAATAATAAAGAAGTCTCTTCAGCTGCCTTTTGGTTTGATATGGAGTGCATTTATTGAATAATTATTTTCTACCCACATTGGTTTGTGATTCCTTTTGTATGTTAAACTTCTATATAGTGGAATCTGTTTATCTGTCAACTTTTGGTGCCAGCACATTCTTTAAATTAATTGAGACTTTTAATAATGTTTTAATATTTTATAGGCTTAGTAGTTTCTAATTGACTTTATTTTTCAGAGTTGTCAGTGGTGATAGTCTGGTTCTTCACACTTCCACATGATTTTGAAAAACTTTTGATCAAGTTATGGAAAGAAAAGTCTCTATTGGCCCTCTTTTTTTTTTTTTTTAAATGGTATTAAACGAGGCTAATTGACCAGTTCATATAAATGAATATTTTGTTAAAATTTTTTTTTTTTTTGAAATGGAGTCTTGCTCTTGTTGCCCAGGCTGGAGTGCAATGGTGTGATCTCGGTTCACTGCAACCTCTACCTGCTGGGTTCAAGTGATTCTCCTGCCTCAGAGTCTGGAGTAGTTGGGATTGCAGGTGCTTGCCACCATGCCCAGCTAAATTTTTTTTTGTATTTTTTAATAGAGACAGGGTTTCACCATGTTGGCCAGGCTGGTCTCAAACTCCTGACCTCAGGTGATCCTCCTGCCTTGGCCTCCCAAAGTGCTGGGGTTATAGATGTGAGCCACTTGCACCTGGCCTGTATTTTGTTAAAACTTTAGTAAAATGTCCAACATTTTAACTTTTTAATAGTTTAAATCTTTTTTTCCTGTAAATGTCACAGATGTATCTTCTGTTATTTAAAAAAGATATGCAAAAGAGTAAATGATCCATTAACTTTGTTTTGTTTCAGATATGTTTCCTTCTTTTTGCCATTCTCTACGTTGTTTCCTACTTCATCATCACAAGATACAAGAGAAAATCAGGCAAGTGGAAACATTTCAATTAAAACCTTTATTAGAATGCCAAGTGGTCTAGGCATGGTTTATGGGGTATATTAGTACACTTCAGTGTCATAGTGTATTGAATATGCTGGTGATTGACGTAAGCAGTTGTCTGCTACTAAGAGAACTAAAAATAACCTCCAGGGAATTTGACTACTCTTAGAGTCATCCTCTTAGTCCAGAGTCCTTGTTTATCACAATTCTTATGTCCAACTAGGAAATAGTGCTAGGGTATTGAGTATCTGGGAAACTCTCAAGTTTATGAGGATATTTGGTTCCTTGTGAGTGGCTCTGACTTTGAATGTTTTACTCATCCACATTCCATACCTTTTCTGGCTACTAGAGCATATAGTAGATATTTAGAGTCTCCGTAATACTATTTAGTATCCAATTATTAGCATCTTGTATTCTCCTTTTATTCTTTCGTATATATCCTTATCCAGCCAGAGGGACTACCATGTCTTTACTCTTTTTTAATGAACTTTGTGCTCATTAATTCAGACTTTTTAGGTCAGGGTTTTATAAGTACTTAAGCAATTGCCTTACTGTCTTTTGTTAAATCTCAGCTGTTTTCTGAAAATCACAGGATTATCTACTTGTGATGTTGGGCTAATAGTAGGTGCTGTATGAATAGGTAATGATTTCTTGATACAGTGTTATCAGTTTAAACTTGTGGGACTTTTGAGAGAAATAAGGTTATAGTGCTTGCTCTAATGTATTACTTTAGTACTGTTACTTGGCTCTGTGACTGCACTGAAGTACCCAGTGGATTCTATAACCTCTAAACATTTTGAAGATACAGATTCAAAATAGTATCTTAGCTATTTAAAAAAATTCATTGGCATGATTTCATGGACTATAGACACAAAAGGGGAGAGAGAGAGAGAGACAGAGAATGAATGAATATAAATGCATCATTCTACATGAGATTAGAGGTTGGTGAGTGGGAAACTGGAGATGTATGAGGTGATTTTTAGAGTAGTGCAGGAGTGGTGGGAGAGTGATGAGGACCCTGCACCTAGCTGGTAGAGTGCTGGGACTGGGAATAGAAGTGAAATGAATATGGAGATATTAAAACATTCTTTAAGACTTGATTTTCCCCATGCAAAAAACTTGTTAAAAAAAAAAAAAGACTTGATTTTTTTTTTTTTGAGACAGTCTCACTGTGTTGCCCAGGCTGGAGTACAGTGGCATGATCTTGGCTCACTGCAAACTCCGCCTCCCTGGTGCAAGTGATTCTCCTGCCTCAGCCTCCCTAGTAGTTGGGATTACAGGCATGCTCTACCATGCCCAGCTAATTTTTGTATTTGTAGTAGAAATGAGGTTTCACCATGTTAGCCAGGCTGGTCTGGAACTCCTGATCTGAGGTGATCTGCCTGCCTCAGCCTCCCAAAGTGCTGGATTATAGGCGTGAGCCGCTGTGCCTGGCCAAGACTTGATGATTAACTGGATGTGAGCACAACAGTGTATAAAAAGTAATTGTAACTATGTTCTTTTGTGGAACCTTTGGTTGTAAAAGTTCTTTTGGTTATCTGGAATTAAGAATGGAGATGGACTAATAGAATGGCCCAAATATGTCCTTGATATTGAAGCAGGTGGGTGCACAGAATTCCAGAGACCCGAGCAGAGAGCCTTGGAGGACATTAGGCATATAAGAAGAACGGGCCAGGAGGGTTTGTGATATTCTTATAATTGGACAGTCTCTTTAGCTTGTAAGTTTATGTGGGAGGACAAAAGAGATTGCTGACAGGCATGAGCAGGAAGGAGTGTATCAGAGTGAAGGCCATCTGCTACTTAAAAAAGATGAAGCAAATTTTATATATATATATAATTTTAAATATATTTAAATATATTCAATATACTTATATAATATGTAGTTATATATAATTTTATATATTTTATTTTTGTATATTATATATTATATATAAAATTATATACACATATATAATATGTAATATATAATATATATTATATAATATATATTATATGAAATTTAATATATAATATATAAAATATATAAAATAAATTATATATACAACCGGCCAGGCGTGGTGGCTCACGCCTGTAATCTAAGCACTTTGGAGGCCAAGGCGGGTAGATCACCTGAGGTCGGGAGTTCAAGACCAGCCTGACCAACACGGTGAAACCTCATCTTAAAAAAAAAATTATATATACAATATATAATTATATATTTAAAATTATATGTAAGCATATATAATTTATTTTATATAGTATATATTATATAGTATATAAAATTTTTATATTATATAGTATATAAAATAAATTATATATGCAATATATATAAGTACATATATAGTTAAGATACTATGTATGGTGTAGAATTTTATATATCTCTATATATAATTTTTTTTTGAGATATAAGATCTCGTTCTCTCCCCTAGGCTGGAAGAGCAATGGGGCAATCATGGCTCACTGTAGCTTTGACCTCCTGGGCTCAAGTGATCCTCCAACCTCAGCCTCCTGAGTAGCCTGGACTACAGCCATGTCCAGGCTAAAAATCTAATTTTTAAGATTTTTTTTGTAAAGACGGAGTCTCCCAATGTTGTCCAAGGTGGTCTTGAATTCCTGGGCTCAAGCGATCTGTCCACGTAGCTTCCTAAAGTGTTGAGATTACAGGTGTCAGCAACTGCGCCCTGCCAATTTCTGTTTGTAACTTCACCAATAATTATGAGTTACTGATGCAGTAGTATCCAGGGTTATTTAGGATGGTTCAAAGGAGTCTTTGCTAGTGACAAACTCAAATTACAGCAAGTTAGATGAGTTCTATGTTTCTGAATTTTAATTTTATATAATTTTTGTTGGCTGTTATCAACTAGAAAATTTTATTTATTAGCAGTTTTATTGAACATTGTATAACAATTTATTTCATAGTGGTACTAAGGTTCTACTAAGTTTTATTTTCTTGAACAAATTTTAATTTACATATAGTAGTTTTATTAATCAGGATTTTGTTAATCAAAACATCCCATTCTCTATATACCATACTATTTGATTTAATGAGATTTAAATTTGGATCTATGCTGAAACAAATATGGTGCTTTTTGAAAATTGTTTCTGTTCAATAATTGCCTTTTTAAGTTTATATTTATAGTTTTTAATAAATTAATGAAATATTTTGTTGGAAGATAAAGGAATATTAATACCTTAAACATTTTTGCAGATGAACAAGAAGATGAAGATGCCATTGTCAACAGGATTTCGTATGTATTTTAAAGTTCTGTTGTTCTGTTTCTGATTCTTAAGTCATAAATTGTCAAAATACAATTCTAATTTTTGGACAGAAATATGGAAAATATTCATGCAGCACATTACAACAGCTTGTATTATTATCCTTTTCTTCTTTCCTATACATATTTCATATTATAACAGCTTTAACATATTAATCCTATTCTTGGAAAGCATGTGTAAGCAAATATGTGTGGATAATTGAGCACCAATTATCTCCTATTGAAATTTTCATATTTAAGGAGCTGACAGATTTTATCTTCAGGGGATTAAATGAGGAAATGGCCTTCAGTTTGAGAAAATTGCCTGGTCATAAGAAAGGAGACTCTTCGCTGTTTGAACAGTCTGCTGAGAAGACTATGATGCCCTTGAACTAGGCAGCAGACATATCCTCTGGTTAACTAAACCTGCTCGCTGTGAGCAGGAAGGTGGGCCCAGACTGTCCTTCAGATTCCTTATGTACACCGATGAGATATGATAGGGAGGTCCTGTAATTTTGTTGAAGTATCATACTTAATGGAAAGCAGTGAATTCCTTTCTGTTAGTTTTTGTTTGTTTAAATGTGAAATTGCACAGATGCACCTATGTAGGAAGGTTCTGTATTCCAGGATTTTTTAATTGATACATTAAAATTCTTTTGAAATCTCAAACTTATAGAAAAGGTGGAAGTAGAAAACAAAGTTTTTTCACTCAAACTGTTTAGAAGTTGCTCATCTGATGCTTCATTTCTTTAGGATATTTTCATGTATAATTCCTATAAACAGTACTTTCTCCTAGGTATCTACCATGCAACCATCAAAATAGTGAAATTAGCATAGACAGCAGTTCCACTTATACCCCATTCAAACTTACCGCTTATCCCAGTAATGTCCTTGCTGTAGTGAAAGGATCCAGTCCAGAATCACACATTGCATTTGGGGGTCATGTCCTTTAGTCTCCTTCAGGGTGAAACACTTCTTCAGTATTTCCTTGACTTTCCTGACCTTGATACTTTTGAAGACTATTGGATAGTTATTTGGTTTTGTCAGATCTTTCTTCATAATTAGTATCAGATTATGCATCTTTTGCTGAGGAGGATGAGGGAAGTAAGAAAAGGGGAAGAGGAAGAGAAAGATTCTGTGTTCTTTCACATACTTGTATACATGTGCAATAAATACTTATACATACAATGGAATAGTATTCTGCCATAAAAAGAAATGAAGTACTGATGTGCTGCAATGTGGATGGGCCATACTAAGTGAACGGAGCCAGACACAAAAGGCCACATGTGTATGATTCCATCTTTAAGAAATGTCCAGAGTAGATCAATCAAAAGCAGATTGATGATTGCAAGGGGCTGAGGGAAAGGAGAATGGGGAGCATGGGTATGACATTTTCTTTTGGGGTAATGAACATGAAAGAAAGAGGTCGTTGTACAACATTGTGAATGAACTAAACACCCCTGAATTGTTAATATGAATTTCACCTCAGTAAAAAATTAATAACTCCCAGGTAATAAATGACTAGGCCTGATTTGATTCATAACTGAAAAATGAATACAAATGAACTGTGATTTACTAGATTTGGTTATTTTAAATGACATAGGGAAGCTAGATAAGAAATAAAAATAGCTGTAACTTTATGATGGAAATTCTTACTCTCTAGCTGTAAAACCTAGGCTCAAAACTTGATGTTTTAAATTTACAGAATTAGGGGTTTTTGTTTTATTCCTAGGCCTGTGACATTTGTGAAAATTAAGTGAATCATTTTTTCTCTGTGTAAATTACTGCTTTTTTAAAACGTCACTTCTGCCACTTTGCAGAAGCTACAATGAATAACAGACTGAATAAAGGTAGATATCTTCTCCATGTGAAACCTCTATGTGTGAAGGGCAAGTGAGGTATGTACCTTTCTCCTCTCCATTCAGTCTGTGTACCACCTGTGGTGGTAAATTGACTTAAATGTACTTACAGATCCATACTTTATAAACGGAAAGGAACACATCACTTTGTCTTTTACCCCTAAAAGTACATTGACTGACAGTAGGGTGAGGTGCTGTGTCCTTATGGTAGATGCCCAGGAGCATCTCTACCTGCTTTCCGGGCAGCTGGCACAGCACGTGTGAGGGGTTTGGGTTTTACCAGTCACAGGTGGTTTCTGTATTCTGGGGATGTGTACAGAAATCCTCTTCCTGGGGCAGTGGATTCATATAAAGTGGTGAAACAGGAGAGCTGCAGGGGGAAGAGGGTCACCTGAGAGAAGGAGTCTGACCTAGTCTCTCCCATCTTTCTTCTCTGTCTCTGTTGATCTCTTTGTCTTTTGCTGTGGTAGAATGAGTGAGAACTGATGAGTTAGGGGGATCTGGGTTCAAATTCTGGATCCAAGATTAACTTGAGTCCAGAAGATACTGAGAAACAAACATTTACTTTCTCTGTATGTAAAACAGAGTTCCCACCTACTTTGTAGTACTGTGGTATGGATTAAATAGCATTTGCAAAAAAAAAAAAAAAAAAAATCTAACTAGGGTAGGTTACTTGATGCATAATAGGTGTGAAATTAATGTTTCCTCCACCTTAGGATTTTTGACCTGTTTGTCTGCTTAGAATTCTTTTTTGTCAGATATTCCACTGAATTAACTCTCTCGCCTTCTGCCGTTTTGTTTTGCTTTATTTCCCCAAGTCTCAACTTTTCAGTGAGGCCTTCCCTAAGGCCTCGCTGAAATATCCCACACTTACTATCCCACACTTAATATTGAATATTAATATTCCCTAATATCCCACACTTAATATTGAAACCTGTGTGTCCTCCTCCCCATTTCCAATACTCCTTATGGTGTTTTTCTGTAGCACTTACCATCTTTAGTATATTATATATTTACATATTTAATGTTTTATTGTTTATTGCCTGACCCTCTCCAGTCCAGGATAAGTCCTCCTCGGGCAAGAATGTTGGCTTGTTGGTTCACTGTTCTCAAGAGCCTATCACAGTCCTGGCACAGGGGAGTAGGCACTCTGCAAATACTTGTCTAGTGAGGGAGCCCCACCTGAAAGACCCACTGAGGTAGAATCTCTGAGACGGGCTTTAACAAAAACTCCACGGGTGATCCTGACAGTGCTGCTGCTTAAGAACCACTGGTTTCCAGTGATGTCTTAGGAAGCCTAATTCATGCAGCAAATGTTTACTGATTAGCTGAGATGAAGACTTAAGATTGAATGCTGGTATGCTAACATTTCACAGATGAATGTAACATGTCACTCAATTTGTTACTTTTCTATTGCCCAGAGAATCAGACCTTTTGATGATGTTTGGGAGGGTATGAGCCAGATGCTGAATACGGAATTTTCTTTGTCAGCAACACCATATACATCTTATTGAATAATTTTGAATGATTTAAATTCAACTCTGATAAAATCTTGTTTCCACATGTACTTCTTGATTAGATATTATCAACCTGTTAAACTTTAAGATGTAAAGTGGCAGGTTTTGCTTATGATTAGTGTTTTTTAATTAAAAATATATATTGAGATTAACCCATGAAATACATTTTTATGGTAACCTGTATTTTGCAGTGGAGTTTTAAAAATGTGAGGTCTTTCATTTTGTTGATAACTACAGATAAATAAAGCATTTATTCTTTGTTTAAGCAAATTGAGTGTCACAATGAGTGTGGGACTGAAAAATTAGGAAGAAGGGAATATTGTAGAAGTTGGGGGAAGAGTTTCAAGAAGGAAGTAGTGCTTATCAACTTGAAATGTCACAGAAGGTCATACTCAGATTGCAGTGAAAAAGTATCTGATGGATTTGACCATAAGGAGAACCTTTTTAGTACTAGATGAGGCACAGAAGTCCTACTGCAGTGGGCTAATGAAGTTTAGGATAAAGAAGTAAGGGTGTGATATGTGAGTTCTGCTTAAGAAGCGTTTTGAAAGAGCAGAAGCACCTGAGGATATTTATTTTTGGCTGGTCAGCAGCTAGAGGGAGGATGACTGGTGAAGCAAGGCCCCTGGAGACGGCTGAGGTAGAGATTGGCACAGATAAGCAGGAGGAAGACTTCCTCCTTTGACAGATAGGATAATAATTGTGTCTGTTGACAGCTCTATCATGCGATAAGTATGGAGGGATTGTATCCCTTTTTTTCACTCTGAAATGAGATTCAGTCATTTGCTGGGAATGAGGAGCAGCAGGGCCATGGTAGAAAGCTCAGGAAGAGCCTGATTGTGTTAGTCTGTTTTGTGTTGCTATAAAGGAACACTTGAAACTGGGTAGTTGACAAAGAAAAGAGATTTATTTGGCTCACACTTCTACAGGCTGTACAAGCATGACACTACCATCTGCTTGGTTTCTGGTGAGGCCTCAGGAAGCTTTTACTCATGGTGGAAGGTGAAGGGCGATCAAGAGAAAGAAGAGAAGGTGCCAGGTTCCGTTAGACAACCAGCTCTCTTGTGAACTAACAGAATGAGAACTCACTCATTACTGTAGTGAAGGCACCAAGCCATTCATGAAGGGTCTGCCCCTATGATCCAACACCTCCCATGAGGCAGACCCCCACCTCCAACACTAGGGATCACATTCAACATGAGATTTGGCAGGGACAAATATTCAAGCCACATCACTGATGATGGGGGTTAAGAACAGGAGATTAGAGACTCATAATTCAAGGATCCTGGTCCTTGTTTGCTAACAAAGTATTTTAAAGCTTTGTGGAGTGTTAAAGTGATTTAAGGTGGTTTATTAATTCATCATCACCTTGCAAAGACACTTTACAATATGATCTATAGATGCGGCTTATTTTTTTCACACTAGTTATATTCAGTGACTAGTTATATTCAGCATCTGAGTATGTGCTGTCACCACCTTATTTAGACAAGGAGAGGTTCTGCCTTCCCGGTTGGATTAAGAAGATAGTCACAAGTGTCAGATATTTGGGAAAGCACTTGTCTTATTACTACCAGAATTAGAAAAGATGCATTACTCTGAAGATGTAATTTTTAAAAATAATGCCCCATTTTAGAAGGTGACATTTCTGAAACTATCCTTTAATTCTTAAAGGGCACTTTCTGTAGTTACAAGAGCAGGGGCACTGCTGCAGTTTTATAGTTCAGGGCCTATCACACTCCCTGCCAGGATGGAGCTCCATCACATCACCCTCTTACGAGTAGCTGTCTTTAGAGCTACTCAAGGGCAGTCACCGGTGATGCTGTTATCTTCTGTGTATCTCCAGGGCCAGTCACAATACCTAAAGTGTAATAGGTTCTACTAGTTTTTTTGTTGTTGTTGAAAGAGCAAGGATTGTAGTTATGATGACCATATATTCAGGATTTTCTGGGTCATTTGTGACTTTAAATACTTTATTTGCCCCCATAAGCTTACTCGTTTTGTCAAATCATAGGTACCAGATTTTGCTTTGGAAACTTTATTTGACCTTAATTACTAGGTATATGGTCAGAGTATGCAGGAGTCAAAAGAAGAGAGGAAGTAATTTTGCTGAGAGAAGCAAGAAGGGGGAAGTTGAGGAATGCTTCACAGGGCAAGTGATGTTTGAGGCCTGTCTTGAAGCTCATGTGAGTTTCCCTTGCAACTTAAAGGGTATTCTAGGGAGCGAGTAGACTGTGCAGAGGGCAAGAAGGAATCCTGAGAATCCATTTCATGTTTGGGCTATGAGGGGGTTAGGTGAGTCTAAGTGTATTTTGAAATGTGTCATGGTAAGAGACAAGCCTGGAAAGTTATATTGGGATAGCTGTGCAGGACCTGGAATGGTGAGATTTTGGATTTGATCTTGATTTTATCATTGGAAGGAATGATAGCAATCAGGATAGCTTCCTCCCGTGACTGGAGAAGCTTGCTAGAGATCACTTGCTGGCTGGTCACTGCCAGAGTTGGCCACAGACCCTGGGACAGCACTTGTCAGAGGGCTTCTCCCAGGAAACACGGTGTCTATTCAGAAAAACTAATTCACAAAAATTCTATATCTGATTTCAGTTGTATTTTTGGTATGTATTATATGGTCTACACGTCAAAATTTATCATTGATTTACTGAGCCAGGGAGGTTTCCTGGTAATATTTTGGGCTTTTAAGTAGGAATACACTTCTGTTGGTTGCCACAAGATGGCATTGACCTCAAAGTTACTCTCTGTTTTTGTGTATGTAGTATGATTTTTTTCTTGCTTTTTAAAAATATTTTCTTATATTTATTTTTAATTTCTTCCAATGTTAACTTTAATAGAACTTTAATGTTCATTCTCTCTCCAGTGTTAGTGAAGTTCCTTTTTCCTTTGCCAATTTATTCTTTTAAAATCTTTTAAAAGTTAGATGTTTGTTGTAAAAAATAAAAATGTTTCAGAAATGTATAACTGAGAAAGTGAAAGCCCTTATAATCCCTCTTTCCTATGGGATTGTTACATATTATGCTGGATTTTTTTGTACCTCTCTCTCTGTGCATTTTGTAGGGGGAAAGCATGTTTTACATTCAGTGTCCATGCTTTTCATTTTTTTTGTTGACTTATATATTCTTCGGTGTTAGTACCTATTAAAGCCATCTTATTTTTTTAAATGACTAAGTAGTGTTTTAAATATTAATAGTTTTCTATTGTTACTGTAATTTATTTAATCTTTATCCATTAAAGAGATGTCAGGCCAATGACTTTGTTTTTTTCCTCTGAAATAAATATTTTAAATTAATTTGTTGTTTATACTGGTTTCACAAGTAATTTTTTCACTTAAACAGTTGTTGCATTGCTGTTAGCATATATTGTCAAAGTTTTTAATTAAATTCAATTGTGAAAGAAATATTTAAAAGAGGAATGAACTACAATTTATTTTTTGTAAAATTTGTGAAGTACTCTTCAGTATATGTTTATCTTTTAGGTACTACTTGTTGGACTTACTGACATTTTCATAGAGTAAGCAGTTTTAGAGTTCATCTAATTTACTTTCTAGGACCATATGTATATCATTTATCTCCCAACTACATATATTTAATACAATTCTTAATATAATACTTTTCTGATCAAAACATTAAAGAGTTTGCGTTCTTTTTGATTGCTTTCATGCTCATTGGTTTGCAGATCACTTGTGATGATGACTCTCCTTTCTTCCAGGCTGTATTTGAGCACCTTCACTCTTGCAGTGTCAGCTGGGGCTGTTTTGCTTTTACCCTTCTCAATTATCAGCAATGAAATCCTGCTTGCTTTTCCTCAAAACTACTACATTCAGTGGCTAAATGGCTCCCTGATTCATGGTTAGTATCTATTGCCTAATATAATCACAATTAATATTTTAATTTTTTATTGCTCCGTATTTTTAGGTTTTTCTTTTCTTAGTTTTCTTCATAATTTGTGACTTCCTCCAGTAAACTATTTGGGTCTTTAGTAATGTCAGAAAGCCAGATTCTATTTATCATTTCTATTTTTAATTAGTTGTCAAAGACTTTTCTCTTAGTCAAGAAGCAGTTTTTATACTTACTATGATTTTGATAAATACATTTTCATTTCAGTATTTAGCAAGAGAATTTTGGTTTATCTGAACATGTCAGAAGAACTCAACTTCCATTTAAGAACTAAAAAACTGGCTGGGCATGGTGGCTCATGCCTGTAATCCCAGCACTTTGGGAGGCCTAGGTGGGCAGATCACCTGAGGTCAGGAGTTCGAGACCAGCCTGGCCAGCATGGCGAAAGCCTGTCTCTACTTAAAATACAGAAATTAGTTGGGCATGGTGGCAGGCGCCTGTAATCCTAGCTACTTGGGAGGCTGAGGCAGGAGAATCACTTGAACCTGGGAGGTGGAGGTTGCAATGAGCCAGGATCACACCATTGCACTCCAGCTTGGGCAAGAAGAGTGAAACTCCCATCTCAAAAAAAAAAAAAACAAAACAAAACACACACACACACAAAACTGAAAAACAGCAGCTGTAGTTTCCATTTTATTTATTGGCTAGTAGTTTCTTTAGTCTTTTCAAAATATACACTAGAAGGGGAAAAACACTCTGTCAAGTACAAATAGGTATCATGATGTATTGCTTTGAAGCCTTTGGGCAAGTCACTGTCCTCTGACCCCAGTTTCCTGTTGTCTTAATTGGGTTGATAAATAAAACCCAGCTTGCTGGCTTGTGTTTGGAATCGGAATGATGTATGTAAAGTTACTGTCTTTTAGTAGGCACTTAATAGGTGGTAGCTATTACGATAGTTATTTAGGCTGTGGGGTGTTTTCTTTCTTTTTTCTGAAGAATCTTATTGTTTTTACACATCAGTTCAATATATGTAAACTGAACTCTTGTCTCTCATAGAACATGCTGGTGTAATTCTTGAGGAGTCCTTATTTTTTTTATTTTTTATTTTTCTTTTTTCTGTTTTTTTTTTCATATCCTGCTTACACAGAATATTTTTATTTTTTAATGCTTTAATTTTAATTTTTGTGAGTACATTGTTGGTGTATATATTTATGGGCTATATGAGATATTTTGATACAGGCATATAATGCAAAATAATCACATCAGGGTAAACAGGGTGTCCATCACCTCAAGCATTTATCCTTTGTTAAGATTTTGTACTTATGTGTTAGAATTATAGCTCTTAGAAATGTGGATATCTTTCTTGTTCATCATGCCCTACCCCTCTCTCATTTTATTAGTGTTGATTTGTGTTACTAGTAACTATGTTATTATTATTTTGTTAATGTTATTAGTTATTGATGTTATCAGTATTAATGGTTATTTTAATTTGTTATGTATTTCAATTTCTTCATCTCATTTTAAGGTAAAAGTTTTTTGGTAATTTTTTTTTTTTAGTAAGAACCTTGAGAGTTAATGGTAAAATGTCCTCCTTTGACAATATTTAAGCTAAGTTGCCATTTGACCTAAAAAAAGTGTATCAGAGATGCATTTATATTTGATTGTATTTGTATTTCATTAAATACAAATTTAATGAAAAGAAGCTTTAAGGAAAAGTTCGTTTACATTAAATTTGTATTATAGGTTAGTGAATTTGGAGTTTCTGCTGTATAGTCTTGTTACAGTTAAGTATGCTGTAGTTTTTATAGTTGGCATTTTGCATTTAGAAAATATCACTGTTTTTTTTTTAGACTGGGTCTCACTCTGTTTCCCAACCCTAGAGCATAGTGAAATGATCATGGACCACCTCCTGGGCCCAGGTGATCCTTCCACCTCAGTCTCCCAGATAGCTAGGACTGCAGGTGTGTGACACCATGCCAAGCTAATTTTTGGTATTTTATGTAGAGACGAGTTTTGCCATGTTGCCCAGGCTGATTTCGAACTCTTGGGCTCAAATGATCCTCCCACCTTGGCCTCCCAAGTGCTGGGACTACAGGTATTGCCAAGATGTCACCTGTTATGTGTACCATGTGCTTACTGGAGTTGCTGTAGAAGGCTGTGGCTCATTCGACTAATAATATATGTTCTTTCATTGCTATTATGTTCGTAGTGCTGCAATCCAGTGGAAGGAAAGAGCAAGTTGAAATTCAATAGGTTACTAGTTTTATGTGTAAGATGAGTATATTTCCTGTCTCCTGTTTGAGAAAGTGTAGAAGATAGTTTTTGCAGGTGATGCTACCTTAGTAATCCCTTAGGCTTTTGCTGATACTGTGGCCCTATATATGAAAAACAGCAACACCAACCACAACCTTATTTTTTCCTGTTCATAAAAGTAAGGTGTGGTCACTATACAGAATATGGAAAATACTAAAATGTACAAACAAGAAAAAATCCATACTTCTTTTTCAGCATATGCATGTATATATTATATATGGCATATGCAATTTATACCTTTAAAACCTTTAATATTGTGTTTTCCATGCCTTTTATGTTCTTTGAAATAATTTTTAGTGGCTGTACCCTGAGCCATATATATAGCAATATATTAGCCTAGTGGTTTTCAAAGTCTATTTTGTTATTTTTTTTTTTTTTTTTTAAAGAAAGGAAAAGAAAGAAAAGAAAAAGAGAAAGAAAGAAAAAAAAGAGAATGAAAGAAAGGGATAAAGAAAAAGAGGGAGAGAGAACGAGAGTCTTGCTCTGTTGCCCAGGCTAGAATGCAGTCTAAAAATGGGTATTAGAAAGCTCTTTTATACTAATAATTGTGTTATACGATGGAGACAGGAAGGAATAAGGGAGGAAAATAACAAACTACTTTTTTTTTTTCTGTATTTTTAGTAGAGACGGGGTTTCACCAACTTGGCCAGACTGGTCTTGAATTTCCTGACTTCGTTATCAGCCTCCCAAAGTGCTGGGATTACAGGTGTGAGCCGCCGTGCCTGGCCAAGCCTTAGTTTTCTTGTCTGCAAAATGTGTTTGATCATAGACTGTTCCTAGAGATTATTGTAGGGATTAAATGAGATAATCCACTCATTTAGCACAGTGCCCGGCACATAATAACTGATCAGTAAATCAATATTTATGCCAGGTACTGTGATAAATATTTTATTTAGCACGTTTCTAAATACTTTTTATTTCTATGAACCCCATAACTCCTACCTAGCTTAGTACTACTCGTATAATGACCTTTCAAATATTTGTTGAGTGAATAAGTGAGTGATGAGTGTTGACTGAACTTGTGAATGCTGACTTGGAGACCAAAAGAATCTTGCCTGTGTAAGCTGGTTGGTCCCAGGTTAACATTCCTCTTTAATGAGTTGGTATGTATGTACGCCATGAGGCCCAGCATCTGTAGTAAGCTGGAGGAGATTGTGGAAAGGGCAGCTTTTTGACCACGGCTTTCTCTTTTTTTTTGAGACAGAGTCTCACTCTCATCCAGCCTGGAGAGCATTGGTGCAATCTCGGCTCACTGCAACCTCTGCCTCCCAAGCAATTCTCTTGCCTCAAGTGATTCTCATGCCTCAGCTTCCCAAGTAGCTGGTATTATAGGAATGTACCACCATGCTCAGCTAAATTTTTTTGTATGTTTAATAGAGATAGGCTGGTCTTGAACGCCTGGGCTCAAGTGATCTGCCCGCTTCGGCCACAGGCATGAACCACCATGCCTGGCCAACTATGGCTTTTTCACTCTGAAGAAGCCATTCACACTTTAATGCTCTAATTTATTTCTGAGAACTGAAAAAATGAATTTTAAAAAGTTGCTCTAGGTAGAAATGTTAAAATTTACAATACTTAAGGTCATGGAGAACATGGAGAAAGAGTACATTTTTGGAGGAAATAAAAATCAGTGAAAACTCTTCTTAAGCTCATTTAGCTAAGAAAATAATTAAGAATTTTCACAAAGGTGCCAGGCGCGGTGGCTCACACCTATAATCCCAGCACTTTGGGAGGCCGAGGCAGGCGGATCACCTGAGGTCTGGAGTTCGAGACCAGCCTGACCAACATGGAGAAACACCATCTCTCCTAAAAATACAAAATTAGCTGGGCATGGTGGCGGGTGCCTGTAGTCCCAGCTACTCAGGAGGCTGAGGCAAGAGAATTGCTTGAACCCGGGAAGCAGAGGTTGCAGTGAGCCAAGATTGTACCCTTGCACTCCAGCCTGGGCAACAAGAGTGGAACTCCGTCTCAAAGAAAAAAAAGACTTAAAAAAAGAATTTTCACAAAGATTTAGTATAAGCCTGCCTATCTTAGTGATGTGTGTAATTTAGCAAAAAATGGATATACGGCCAGGTGCGGTGGCTCACGCCTGTAATCCCAGCACTTTGGGAGGCCAAGGCAGGTGGATCACAAGGTCAAGAGATTGAGACCATCCTGGCCAACATGGTGAAATCCCATCTCTACTAAAAATACAAAAAATTGGCTGGGTGTGGTGTCCCATGCCTGTAGTTCAAGCTACTCAGGAGGCTGAGGCAGAAGAATCGCTTGAACCCAGGAGGCAGACATTACAGTGAGCCGAGATCGCACCACTGCACTCCAGCCTGGTGACAGAGCGAGACTCCGTCTAAAAAAAAAATTTTTTTTGAAATAATCTTATATTTATTTATTTATTTATTTATTATTTCAAGACAGGTTCTTGCTCTGTCGCCCAGGCTAGAATGCAGTGGCTCCAACAAGGCTTACTGCAGCCTTGACCTCCTGCGCTCAAGCAACCCTCCCTCCTCAGACTCCCCAAGTGCTGGGGTTATAGGCACGCCCCACCATGCTTTTTGTTTGTTTGTTTGTTTGTTTTTCTTTTTAGACTGTGTCTCGCTCTATTGCCCAGGCTGGAGTGCAGTGGCGAGATCTCAGCTCACCGCAACCTCCACCTCTCGGGTTCAAGCGATTCTCCTGCCTTAGCCTCCCAAGTAGCTGGGACGACAGGCATCCGCCACCATGCCCAGTTAATTTTTGTATTTTTAGTAGAGACGTGGTTTCACCATGTGGCCAGGATGGTCTTGATGTCTTGACCTCGATCTCCGCCCTCCTCAGCCTCCCAAAGTGTGGAGATTACAGGCATGAGCCACTGAGCCCAGCTGTGCACCACCATGCTTAGTGGAAATAATCTTGATGTCTAATAAATGGAATGAATAATTAAATGATACTGCACATCCGCACAATAAGATATCTTACAGCCATAGAAAAAGAATTTGTAGAAATGAATTTAATGGAAAAATTTTCTAGATAGTTAACTTATTAACTCTGTGGTCTAAAGCAAATTACTTAACTCCTTTGCCTTACTCTCCTTATCGTTAAATGGGATACTGATATTGCCTTCTTTATAGTGTTACCATGAGATTTAAATGAGTTGTTACAGGTAAAAACATTTGGGATAGTACCTGGCCTAGAGTAAACATTAGATAAGTATAATTTGTAATTATTATAAGAAAAGCTTTAAAATAATATGCTATTTAAAAAAAACAAAATAAACAAAATAAATAAACAAAAAAAATAATATGCTATTTAAAACATAATATGCTATTTTTTCTAATACATGTACATAGATAAAATAATATGAAAGTAAATACTTCAGAACGTTAATAAGTAGCTCACACTTGTAATCCCAGCACTTTGGGAGGCCAAGGAGGGTAGATCACTTGAGGTCAGGAGTTTGAGACCAGCCTGGACAACATGGCAAAACCCTGTCTCCACCAAAAAATACAAAAATTAACTGGGCATGGTGGTACACGTCTGTAGTCCCAGCTACTCGGGAGGCTGAAGTGGAAGAATCACCTGGGCCCAGTGGGTTGAGGTTGCCGTGAGCCAAGATGTCGCCACTGCACTCCAACCTGGGTAACCGAGTGAGACTCCATCTCAAGCAACAACAAACACACACACAAACATAAAGCGAAAACAAAACAGAAAAAGAGTATTTCTTTAGTAGGGGAGTAAGGATGTCTGGGATTTTCTACCCTGCCTGTGCCATGCTTTTTAACCCCTGTGGCCAGTATATGAGTGTGAAAGAGGAGTCAGCTTTCTCCATCTACTTTGAAAGGTGATCTCCTCTCTTATCAAATGAGAAAGGATCCCCAGTATGGTCATAGGCAATGACAGTTTCTTTTTTTTTTTTTTTCTTTTTTGAGAGGGAGTCTCCCTCTGTTACCCGGGCTGGAGTACAATGGTGTGATCTTGGCTCACTGCAACTTCCACCTCCCAGATTCAAGTGATTCTCCTGCCTCAGCCTCCCTGGTAGCTGGAATTACAGGCGCCTGTGCTAATTTTTTTTTGTATTTTTAATAGAGACAGAGTTTCATTATGTTGGCCAGGCTGGTCTCAGACTCCTGACCTTGTGATCCCCCCACCTCAGCCTTCCAAAGTGCTGGGATTACAGGCCTGAGCCACTGTGCCCAACCAACACTTTACTAACAGATCAGATATGGGGCCTAACAATATAGAACCAACACTGAACTCTAGAGGCAGACAGGATGTGAGTCATCACGCTGGCCTCTTGTCAAGTTGAGTATAATTGTTTCTGTGTTTTTCTTTGGCAGTATGAATGTGAACTGACCAGAATAATTTAGAAAAACAAACAAATATATCAGAAGATAAACATTTAAATAAGTAGTTTCCTTCAAAGTATTTACTCTGAGAAGTGAAACACTTTACTATTGTTCAAATAATCATTGGATTTTTGAGGTGGCAGGGGAGAAGTCAAACAAAGTGATTTCAAAATCAGTTTACATAAAATATTTTACTAGCTCCTAATTTATTAAATTGTAATATCCAGTACTATTTTCAGTATGGTAAAATGGGTATACTTTTTTTCTTCTTTTTTTTTTTTAATTTTTTTTTTGTTTTTTTTAAAGATGGGATTTCACCATGATGGCCAGGCTGGTCTTGAACTCCTGACCTCAGGTGATCCACCCACCTCAGCCTCCCAAAGTGCTAGGATTACAGGCGTGAGCCACCGCACCCGGCCTACTTTTTTTTTCAATATGGGATCTTGCTAGGTTGGTCAAGCTGATCTTGAACCCCTGGCCTCAACTGATCCTCCCACCTCAGCCTTCCAAAATGCTGGGATTATAGGCATGAGCCACCACACCTGGCCCTAAAATGGATTTTTTCTTTTCTTTTCTGAGACAAAGTTTTGCTCTTGTTGCCACAGGCTGGAGTGCAATGGTGCGATCTCCGCTCACTGAAACCACCGCCTCCTGGGTTCAAGTGATTCTCCTGTCTCAGCCTCCTGAGTAGTTGGGACTACTAGGCACCCACCACCACATCCAGCTAATTTTTGTATTTTTAGTAGAGATGGGGTTTTGCCATGGTGGTCAGGCTGGTCTCGAACCCTAGACCTCAGGTGATCTGCCTGCCTCAGCCTCCCAAAATGCTGGGATTACAGGCGTGAGCCACTGTGCCCCGCCACTTATATTTCTTAATAATAAAAATCTTGAAACAACCTAAATGTTCAAAAATGAGAAGCAGTTAAATAAAATTTGGCAAACTCATTTGATGGAATATTATGCAACCATTAAAATTATTGTTACTACAACTGATTATCTCAGCCTTAAAATATATTTTGTTTTTTTTCCTTTCCTTTCCTACTTAATCTTTTTTTTCAGACCGAGTTTCACTCTTGTTGCCCAGGTTGGAGTGCGGTGGAACAATCTCAGCTCACTGCAACCTCCACCTCCTGGGTTCAAGTGATTCTCCTGCCTCAGCCTCCCAAGTAGCTGGGATTACAGGCACCTACTACCACGCACAGCTAATTTTTATATTTTTACTAGAGATGGAGTTTCACCATGTTGGCCAGGCTGATCTCAAACTCCTGACCTCAGGTGACCCACCCACAGCGGCCTCCAAAGTGCTGGGATAACAGGCGTGAACCACTGCACCTGGCCTTCCTTCTTAATCTTAAAATGTAGCCTTGACACCTATTTTAGAATTCTCTTTTCTCCCTTTCCCTCCTGACACTCCATTGCATCATGCACATCTATCTAAGTATATGTTCATTTAGAAATTCCAGGGGCTGTCAGGGTGCAGTGGCTCCTGCCTGTAATCCCAGCACTTTGGGAGGCTGAGGTGGTCAGGAGTTCAAGACCAGCCTGACCAACATGGTGAAACCCCATTTCTACTAAAAATACAAAAACTAACCAGCTGTGGTGGCATGCACCTGTATCCCAGCTACTCAGGAAGCTAGGGCAGGAGAATCATTTGAACCCAGGAGGCAGAGGTTGCAGTAAGCTGAGATCGCACCATTGCACTCCAGCCTGGGTGACAGAGCAAGACCCCATCTCAAAAAAAAAAGAAAAAAAAAGAAATTCCAGGGGCTGATCTTGAAACTAACCAGGCATGGAGACCCAGTGCAGAGTTCTTCCCCACCTAGAGATTACCTCAGCATGGTTAATCAACAGTCCTGCTGCAGCTGAAATGGAGCCAGCCAGCTGGCAGGCCAGGTAGAAAATAACTCAACGTAGTCATTGAAAAGAGACATACAGGCCTGTACCCTGCATCACTCCCGCATGCTCCCCATACCAGCTTCCCTTTTTGAACAACTCTACTTAGCCCAAAAATTGGAGATGCTTTCTTTGTGACTTGAGCCCAGCCATCTCCTCAACTTCTAGAATTTAAATTAAAGCTATAGGCTGGGTGCCGTGGCTCATGCCTATAATCCTAGCATTTTGGGAGGCTGAGGCGGGCGGATCACTTCAGGTCAGGAGTTCAAGACCAGCCTGGTCAACACGTTGAAACCCTGTCTCTACCAAAAAATACAAAAATTAGTCTGAAATCGCTTGAACCTAGGAGGTGGAGGTTGCAGTGAGCCGAGATTGTGCCACTGCACTCCAACCTGGGCAACAGAGTGAGACGCCATCTAAATAAATAAGTAAATTAATTAATTAAAGCTGCAGGCCAGGAGTGGTGGCTCACACCTGTTATCCCAGCACTTTGGTAGGCCAAAGCGGAAGGATAGCTTCAGCGCAGGAATTCAAGGCCAGCCTGGACAACATAGCAAGGCTCTGTCTGTAAAAAAAAAAAAGGCCAGATGCAGTGGCTCGTGTCTGTGATCCCACAATTTGAAAGGCTGAGGTGAGTGGATTGCCTGAGCCCAGGAGTTTGAGACCAGCCGGGGCAATATAGCAAAACCCTGTCTCTACCCAAAACTTTCAAAAATTAGCCAGGCATGAGGGTATGTGCCTGTAGTCCCAGCTACTCGGGAGGCTGAGGTAGGAGGATCGCTTGAGCCTGGGAAAAGGTTGCAGTGAGCTGAGATCATGCCACTGCACTTCAGCCTGGATAACAGTGAGACCCTGTCTCAAAAATAAAAAACAAAATAAAATAAAATTAGAAGCAATCAATATATTGATTCAAGTGGGTTCAACTGCCTCCTGGGTTCAAGTGATTCTCCTGCCTCGGCCCCTTCTTTGGCACTTTGGGAGGCTGAGGCAGGCAGATCAGAGGTCAGGAGTTTGAGACCAACCTGGCCAATATAGTGAAATCCTGTCTCTACTAAAAATATAAAAAAACTAGCCGGGCGTGGTGGTGTGTGCCCATAATCCCAGCTACTTGGGAGGCTGAGGCAGGAGAATTGCTTGAACCCAGGAGGCGGAGGTTGCAGTGAGCCGAGATTGTGCCACTGCACTACAACCTGAGCAATAGAGGGAGACTCCATCTCAAAAAAAAAAACAAACAACTTTTTTATTTTTTGAGATGGAGCTTCACTCTTGTTGGATCGCACATCTGGTCTAAAAATGTGTTTTTATGGTTTGTTTGAGTCAGGATCCAACAAGAGCAACCTCTGCCTCCCGGGATAAAGCGTGTTAATCAGGTTCAAGCAATTCTCTTGCTTCAGCCTCCCAAGGAGCTGGGACTACAGGCATGTGCCACTACACCCGGCTAATTTTTGTGTTTTTAGTAGGGACAAGGTTTCACCATGTTAGCCAGGCTGGTCTCAAACTCCTGACCTCAGGTCATCCACCTGCCTCGGCCTCCCAAAATGCGAGTATTACAGGCATGAGCCACTGCACCTGGCCTACTACCCATTTTCACCTTGCACTATTGCCCAGTTCTGGGATAGCCAGAACTTCATCACCACCTGGTCCAGACAAGCTGAATGCAGGTAAGAATCAGAGTCAGGAGACTGGTACTTTGGGAGGCCAAGGCAAGTGGATCACCTGAGGTCAGGAGTTCAAGGCCAGCCTGGCCAACACGGTAAAACCCCTTCTCTACTAAAAATACAAAAATTAGCCAGGCATTGTGGCAGGTGCCTGTAATCCCAGCTTCTCTGGAGGCTGAGGCAGAATTGCTTGAACCCGGGAGGCGGAGGTTGCAGTGAGCCGAGATTGCACCATTGCACTCCAGCCTGGGGGACAAGAGAAACACGCACACAAAAAAATAGCCTGGTGTGGTGGCACGTGCCTGTAATCCCAGCTACTCGGGAGGCTGAGGCAGGAGAATAACTTGAACCCAGGAAGTGGAGGTTGCAGTGAGCCGAGATCTCACCATTGTACTCCAGCCTGGCAACAAGAGCGAAACTTCATCTCAAAAAAAAAAAAAAAAAATTCAGAGTCAGGTTTACCAGGGGGGTCTATGTTGTTAGCTTTTTTTTTTTTTTTTTTTTTGTTTTTCGCCCAGGGTGGTTTGTTATGGTGCCATTTTGGGTTAATGCAGCCTTTACGAGCCCGGGGAAAATTA
>CAUYNB010022506.1:0-204270 GCA_963574225.1 Lagothrix lagotricha
GTAGAGAAAGGCAAGACAAGTCAAGGAAAGGCAAGGCAAGGCACCATGTCCACCATGGTAAGGCAAGGGAATACAAGGCAAGATACTATGGTAACACAAGGCAAGACAAAGGGACATGGGCACCATATTTAGGCAGAGCAAAGCAAGTCAAGGTAAGGCATAATTGGCAATATGGAAAGGCAAAGCAAGGCATATGAATGCACCATGGACACCATGGCATTGCAAAACAAGGCAGGGAAAAGCAAGGCAAGGCACCAAGATTTCCATGGTATGGCAAAGAAACACCAGGCAAGACACCATGGGCAGTATGGGAAGGGAAGGCAAGGCAAGCCAAGCCAAGGCACCATGGACAGCATTGTAAGGCAAGACAAGGCACCATGGACGCCCTGGTACGGCAAGGCCATGCAACGCAAGGCAAGGCACCATGGGCTCCATCATAAGCCAAGGCAAGGTGTGGCAAGGCACCATGAGCACATTGGTAAATCAAGACAAGGCAAATCAATCTAAGGCAAGGAGTCATGAGCACCATGGTAAGGCAATGCAAGCCATGGAAAGGCACCTTGTGCCCACGGTAAGGTAAGGAAAGCCTGGGCACCAAGGGCATCCACATAAGGCAAGGTATGGCAAGGCATGCACTATGGGCAATATGGAAGTGGAGGTCAAGTTAAGGCAAGGCAAGGCATCTCTCCATGGGCATATCTTGCTTTGCATTGCCTTCCTTTACATGGTGCCCACAGTGCCTTTTCCTAATATCCCTTAACTTACCATGGTGCCTGTGTTTCCTTGCATTGCCTCGCCTTACCATGGTGCACATGGCACATTAACATGCCTTGCCTCGCCTCTCCGGTGTGCTCATGGTGCCTTCCCTTGTCATGTCTTGCCTTGCCTTACTATAATGCTCATATGCCTTGCCTTGCCTTACGTTACCATGGTGGCCATGGCCCTTTGCCTGGCCTTGCCTTGTTTTACCATGGTGCCTTTTCTTGCCTTGACTTGCATTAACATGTTACTCATAGTGCCATGCTTTCCTTGCCTTGCCTTGTTTGCATTACCATGGTGCCCAGGGTACCTTGCGTTGCTTTGAATGACCATGGTGCACATATTGCCTTGCCTTGTAATGCCTTGCCATAACATGTTGCCCATGGTGCATTGTATTGTTGTACCTTCCCATACCATTGTGCACATTGGCATGTGCCTTGCCTTGCTATATTTTACCATGCTGCCTCTGGTGACTTGCCTTGCAATGCCTTCCATTGCATTAACATGGTACCCATGGTGCTTTGCCTTGCATTGCTTTACCATGGTGTCCATGGTGAATGGCCTTGCCTTAGCTTTCATTGCCTTGCCTTGCCTTCCCTTGCAATCTCTTCCCTTGCCTTGATTTACTGTTGTATCTATACTTCCTTGCTTTGCTTGCCTTATCATGGTGCCTATAGTGCCTTGCCTTCCTTTGCCTTACCATGCTGCCTGTCATGCCTTGGTGTATTTGCTTTGCCTTACCATGGTGCCCATGGTGCATTGCATTGCCTTCCCTTGAGTTACTTTGCCTTATCCTTGTGTCCATGGAGACATGCCTTGCCTTGTCTTAACTTGCCTTCCACTTCGTTGTTGCTCATGGTACATGCCTTGTCATACTTTGCCTTACCTGGGTTCCCATGCTGCCTTTCCTTTCCTTGCATTGCCAGGTGGCATATGGTGCCTTTCTGTGGCTCACCTTTCAGTACCATGGTGCCCATGGTACCATGCCTTGCATTGTCTCTCCTTGTTTTGCTTTACCGATGTGCCCATGTTGGCTTGCTATGCCTTGCCTTTCCTTATTATGATTCCCATGGTGTCTTGCCATGCTTTTCATGGCCTTTGCCTTTCAGTAGGGTCCATGGTGCCTTGCCTTGCCTTACCAGGCTGTCCATGGTGCCTTGGCTTTCCTTGCCTTGCCTTCCCACAGTGCTCATGTTTTCTTGCCTTGCCTTCTCTTGCCTTACCATGGTGGCCACGGTGCCTTGTCTTGCCTTTCCTTTCCTTGTCTTGCATTGCCATGGTGTCCATGGTGCATTCACATGCCTTGCTTTGCCTTTTCATGTTGCCAATTGTGCCTTGTCTTGCTCTGCCTTAACATGGTGCCCATGGTCCTTTGTCTTCCCTTGTGTTACCATGGTGACAAAGGTGCCTTGCCTTGCCGTGTGTTACCATGTTGCCCATGGTGCCTTGCCTTGCCTTGCCGTACCATGGGTCCTACAGTGCCTTTCTTTGCCTTGCATTGCCTTACCATGTTGCCCATAATGCCATTGCTTTGCCTTACCATGGTGCCCTCATTGTCTTGTCTTGCCTTGACTTACTGACCTAGTCTTGACTTATCAGGATGTCCATGCTGCTTTGACATGCCTTGCCTTGCCTTACCATGGTGACTTTGTTGCCTTTCCTTTCCTTGCTTTTCCTTGCCTTTCATAACAGGGTGCCCACAGTGCTATTTCCTGACTTTCCTTGGCTTATCATGGTTCCTTGCATTGCCTTGCCTTAACATGGTGCCCATGGTGCCTTTCCTTGCCTTATTTTACCATGGTGCCCATGGTGCCTTTCCTTTCCTTGCCTTGTTTTACCATGTTGCCTATGAATTTTTTCTATGCCTTGCCTTGCCTGGCTTTACTATGGTGCCCAAGGTGCCTCATGTTTTGCTTTCCCATGGTTCCCATAGCGAATTGCTTTGCCTTGCCTTGATTTGCATTACCACGGTTATTATGGTGTTTTAACTTGCTTTGCCATGTGTTACCGTGTTGCCCATGGTGACTTCTGTTGCCTTGCATTGCCTTTCCTTACCATGGTGTCCATGGTGCCTTTACTTGTGTTGCCTTGCCTTATTATTTTGCCAATAATGTCTTGCCTTGCCTTGTCTGTCTGTGCCTTTCCTTACGATGGTGCCCATGATGCCATTGGTGTCTTGCCTTTCCTTGCCATGCCTTTCTATTGTGCCAATATTGCCTTGCTTTATCTTTCCTTACCTTACCAAGGGGCCATGGTGTCTTGCCTTGTCTTGTCTTCACATTGTGCCCATGGTACCTTGCCTTGCCTTCCCTTCCTATTGTGCCCAGCGTGCTCTGTCGTGCTCTACCTTACCATGATAACCATGGTGCCGTACCTTGCCTTTCTCTGCCCTAGCATGGTGCCTATGGAGACTTGTCTTGCCTTACCATTAACTTGCTTGCCTTGCCTTCTCTTGCGTTGCATTGCCTCACCATTGTTCTCATGATTCCTTCCTTACCTTACCTTACCTTACCTTACCTTACCTTACCTCTGTGCATATAGTGCCTTGCTTGCTTTGCCCAACCATGGTGCCTATGGTACCTTGTCTTGCCCTCGCTTGCCTTAACCATGGTGGTCATGGTGCCTTTCCTTGCCTTTCCTTGCCTTGTCTTGCCTTGCCATGGTGTTCATGGTGCATTCACATGCCTTGCTTTGCCCTTCCATGTTGCCACTTATTCCTTGCCTTGCCTTGTTCTGCCTTAACATGGTGCCAATGGTCCTTTTCCTTGCCTTGTGTTGTCATGTTGCCCATGGTGCCTTGCCTTGCTTATCATATTTCATATGGTGGCTTGGTTTGCCTTGTCTTACCGTGTTGCCCATGGAGCCTTGCCTTACCTTTCCTTACCATGGTGCCCATGACTCCTTGCCTTGTCTTGCCTTGCAATACCATGTTGCCTACTATGCCTTCCTTTCTTTGACTTGCCTTACCATGGTACTCATAATGCCTCGAAATGCATTGCCTTGCCTTACCTTGGTACCTTTACTGCCTTGCCCTGCTTTGCCTAATCTTGAATTAGCAGGGTGCCCATGGTGTTTTCACATGTCTTTCCTTGCCTTACCATGGCCACTTTGCTTCTTTGCCTTTCTTTGCTATGCCTTGCCTTCGTCCATGGTGCCTTGCTTTGCCTTGCTTTGCTTTTTTTTTCACCATGGTGCCCAAGGTTCCTTTTCTTGCCTTGCCTTACCATGTTGCCTATGTTACCTTACCTTCCCAACCCTTACCATGGTGCCACATCATGCCCTGTCTTACCATGGTGCCCATGGTGCTTTACCTTTCTTTTCCCTGCCTTAACATGGTGCACACGGCAATTTTCCTTGCCTTATCTTTCATTGTCTTGCCTTACCTTCTCTTTGCCATGACTTGCCTTAGCAATGTACCCATGGTTCGTTTCCTTGCCTTGCCTTACCATGGTGACTATAGTGCCTTGCCTTGCTTTGCCTAACCATGGTGCCTGTGGTGTCTTGGCTTTCCTTGACTCTCCATGGTGCCCATGGTGCCTTCCCTTGCCACATCTTGCCTTAATCTTTTTGTCCATGGTGCATTGCATTGCCTTACCATCCCCTACCATAGTGCCCATTAGAACTTGCCTTACCTTGTTTTACCTGATCATGCTTCCCATGATGCCTTCTCTTGCTGTGCCTTCCTTTGCATTACCATGGTTCCCATGGTGCTTTGCCTTGCTTTGACTTGCCTTACCATGGTGCCCCTGATGCCTTGCCTTACCTTGCCTAACAATACACCCGTGGTGACTTGCTTTGCCTTGCATTCACTTGCTTTACCATGGTGCAAATGCTCCCTTGCCTTTCCTTACCCTGGTTCCCATAGTGCCTAGACTTGCCACACCATGCTTTACAATGGTGCCCATGGTGCCTTGCCTTGCATTGCATTGTCATAGCATGATGCAAAAGGTGGCTTGTCTCTCCTTCACTTGCCATAGCCTGTTTCGATTTTGCGTTGCCTTGCCTTTCTTTCCTTTGACTTATCAAGTTTCCCATGGTGCCTTGTATTATCTTGACTTACCTGGGGGCATATGGTGCCTTTCCGTGGCTTGCCTTGCCCAACCATGGTGCCCATGGCACCTTGCTTTTCATTGTCTTGCCTTGTCTTGCTTTACCAATGTGGCCATGATGCCTTGCCATGCCTTGATTTGCTTTATGATGGTGCACATGGTACCTTGCCTTGCATGGCTTTGCATTACCATGGTGTCCATGGTGCCTTTCCTTACCTCACCGTCTGCCCATAACGCCATGGCTTGCCTTACTTTGCCTTCCCACAGTGCCCATGATGTCTTGCCTTTCCTTCCCTTGCCTTACCATGGTGGCCATTGTCTATTCACATGCCTTGTTTTGCCATTCCATGTTGCCAGTTGTACCTTGCCTCGCCTTGCTCTTCTCTAATATGTTTCCCATGGTCCTTTGTCTTGTTTGCCTTGCTTTTCCATGGTGCCTTGCCTTTCCTTTCCTTACCATCTTGCCCATGGGGCCTTGCCTTGCCTTGACTGGACATACTATGGTGCCTATGATGCATTTCCTTTCCTTTCCTTAATATGGTGCCCGTAATGCCTCGGCTTTCATTTCCTTGCTTACCATGGTGCCCTGATTGCCTTGTCTTGCCTTGCTTAGTCTAGACTTACCAGGGTACACAAGGTCTTTGTCATGACTTGTCTTACCATGGTGACTTTGTTACCTTGCCTTTCCCTGCTTTGCCTTGCGTTCGTTTACATGGTGCCCAAAGTGCCTTTTCCTGGCATTCCTTGCCTTACTATGGTGCCCAAGGCATCTTATCATGCCTTGCCTTGCCTCTCCATTTTGCCCATGGTAAATTCCCTTGCTATGTCATGCTTTGCCTTATCATGGTGCACATGGTACCTTGCATTGCCTTACGTTACCATGGTGCCCATGACACTTTGCTTTGCCTTGCATTCATTGTTTTACCATGGTGAATATTGTTCCTTGCATTGCCTTGCTTTGCCTCGCCTTATCATGGTGCCCATGGTGTGTTGTCTACCTTGCCTTACCATAGTGCCTATGTTGCCTTACATTCCAGTCCCTTATCATGGTGTACATGGTGCCTTTTATTGCCTTGCCCTGACTTTCCATGCTACCCATAGTGCTCATCGTTTCCTTACTTTGCCTTGCATTGCATTACCATGGAGCTCATGGTGCCTTGACTTGCCTTGCCTTCACTTAACATGGTGCGCATTGTATGTTACCTTTCCTTGGTTTGCAGACCTGCCTTCCCTTGCCTTCCCTAACCATGGTGTCAGTGGTGTCTTGCCTGCCTTGCCTTGTCTTACCTTGCTTTGCCTTTCCTTGCCATGACTTGATTGCTTTGTCTTTTCATGGTGAATATGATGCCTTGCCTTGCCATACCTTGCCTTACCATGGTGCCCATTGTGCCTTTCCTTGTCATGCCATATTTACATTATGATGGTGTCCATGGATTCCTACCTTGCTTTGTCTTATCATTGTGCCCATTGTGAGTATCTTTGCCTTGCCATGCTTTCTTTACCATGGTGCCCAATGTGCCTGGCCTTACCCTGCCTTACCATGATGCTCATGGTGCCTGGTTTTGCTTGATCTTGCCTTACCATGATGCCTCTGGTGACTTGCTTTGCCTTGTCTTGCCTTCCCATGGTTCCCATGCCGCCTTGATTTACCTTCCCTTGCCTTACTATGGTTCCCAATGTGCATTGACTTGCCTCACCTTGCCATACCATGGTGCCTATGATGCATTGCCTTACTATGATGCCCATAGTGCCTTGCCTTGACATGCTTTACCATGGTTCCAAAGGTGTCTTGCTTTGCCTTGTTTTGCCTATGATGCCCATGGTACTTTGTCTTGCCTTGACTTGCATTAAAGTGGTGCCCATGGTGCCATGCTTGCCTTGCCTTGCCTTATCCTGGTGCCCAGGGTGAATTACATTGCTTTGCCTTACCATGGTGCACATCTTGCATTGCCTTGCCATTCCTTGCCTTAAGATGTTGCCCATGGTGCATTGCATTGCCTTACCTTCCCCTACCATAGAGCCCATTGGTATATGACTTGCCTTGCTTGACCTTACCATGCTGCCCATGGTGCCTTGCCTTGCCTTCCTTCCCTTTCCTTTCCTTCCCTTGCATTACCATGGTACCCATGGTGCTTTGCCTGAATTTCCTTGTCTTACCATGGGTCCCATGGGGTTTGCCTTACCTTGACTTATCTTACCATGGTGCCCATGATGCCTTTGCCTTGTCTTGTGTAAGCATACGTCAATGGTGATTTGCCTTGCTTTGCATTCCCTTGAATTTCGATGATGCCCATGCCTCCTTGCCTTGCCTTTCCATAGTGCCTGTAGTACCTAGGCTTGCCTTACATTGCCTTACAATGGTGCCCTTGGTGTCTTGACTTGCCTTGCACTGCTATACCATCGTGTCAATTATGGCGTGTTTTTACTTCACTTGCCTTAGCCTGGTACCCACTGTGCTTTGCCTTGCCTTACTTTCCTTTGCCTTACCAAGTTTCACATGGTGCCTTGCCTTGTGTTGCCTAGCCATTCCATGGTCCCCATGGTTCATTTCCTTGCCTTGTGTTGCCTTGCTTTCCCATGGTTCCTGTGGCGGATTATGTTGCCTTGCCTTGCTTTGCATTACCACTGTAATTATTGTATTTTGCCTTGGCTTGCCATATGTTACCATGTTATCCATGGTGCCTTGTGATGCCTTGCAATGTCTTTCTTTACCAAAGTGCCAATGGTGTCTTCACTTGCCTCGTCTGGCCTTATCATGGTGCCCAGTTAGTCTTGCCCTGCCTTGCCTTGCTGTGCCTTGCCTTACAATGTTGGCCGTGTTGTCCATGGTGCCTTTCCTTTCCTTGCCATGCCTTACTATTTTGCCTAGTGCCTTGACTTGCCTGCCTATTGTGTCCATTGTGCCTTGCCTTACATTGCTTTCCCAATGGGTCCATGGTGCGCTGTCATGTACTACATTACCATGGTGCCAATGATGCCCTACCTTCCCTTTCCTGGCCTTACCGTGATGACCATGGTGAATTTCCTTGCCTTACCTTTCTTTTCCTTGCCTTGCCTTGCCTTACCTTACCATGGTACCCACGGTACATTACCTTGCTGTGTCTTTCCTTACCACTGTGGCTATAGTGGCTTGATTTGCTTTGCCTTACCATGGTGTCTATGGTTCCTTCCCTTGCCTTACCATGGTGACCATGATGCCTTGCATTGCCTTGCCTTGTATTGCCTTGCCTTAACGTTGTGCCCATGGTGAGCTGCCTTGCATTGCCTAAACTTGCCTTCCACTTCCATGTTGCCTGTGGTGCATTCCTTGCCTTGCCTTGCCTTACCAGGTTGCCCATGGTGCCTTGCCTTTTCTTGCCTTACCAGGAGGCACATGGTGTCTTTCCATGGCTTTCCTTGCCCTACCATGGTGCCGATGGCACCTTGCCTTGCATTGTCTTTCCTTGTCTTGCTTTACCAATGTGTCCATGATGCCTTACAGCACCTTGCCTTGCCTTATTAGGCTGCCCATAGTGCCTTGCATTGCTTTGCACGGCCTTGCCTTACTATGGTGTCCATGGTGCCTTGACTTGCCTTATCATGCTGCCCATGGTGCCTCAGCTTGCCTGGCCTTGCCTTCCCACAGTGCCCAAGGTGTCTTGTCTTCCTTTCCCTTGCCTTACCATGGTGGTCATGGAGCCATGCTTTGCCTTTCCTTGCCTTGTCTTGTTTTACCATCATGTCCATGGTGCGTTTAGATGGCTTGCTTTGCCTTTCCATGTTGCCAATTGTGCCTTGTCTTGCCTTGCCTTGCTCTGCCTTAACATGGTTCCCATGGTCTTCTGTCTTGCCTTGTTTCACCTGGTGCCCATGGTGCCTTGCCTTGCCTTACCATGTTGCCCACAGTGCCTAGCCTTGCCTGCCTTGCCTTACCATGGTGTCAATGAAACCTTGGCTTTCCTTTCCTTGCCATACCGTGGTGCCTACGATGCCTTTTCTTTCCTTGTTTTGCCTTACCATGGTGCCCATAATACCTCAACTTGCATTGCCTTGCCTTACCATGGTGCCCTTATTGCCTTGCCTTGCCTTTCCTAGTCTTGATTTACCAGGGTGCATATGGTGCTTGAACATGCCTTGCCTTGCATTACCATGGTGACTTTGCTGCCTTTCATTTTCTTGCTTTGACTTACGTTCATTTACGTGGTGTCCACAGTGCATTTTCCTGACTTACCTTGCATTACCATGGCACCCATTGTCCCTTGTATTGCCTCTCCTTATCGTGGTGCCCATAGTGACTTACCATGCTTTGCCTTGCCTCTCCATTGTGCCTATGGTGCCTCCCTTGCCATGTCTTGCCTTGTCTTACCATGGTGCCCCTGGTGCCTAGGGTTGCCTTACGTTACCATGGTGCCCATAGCGACTTGCCTTGGCTTGCTTTGTTTTACCAAGTTGCCTATGGTTTCTTGCCTTGCCTTGCCTTGCCTGGCCTCTCCTTACCATAAAGCCCATGGAGCTTTGCCTTGCCTTAACATAGTGCCTATGTTGCCTTACCTTCCCTTGCCTTACTGTATTTCCCATGGTGCATTTTATTGCCTTGTCCTGCCTTACCATGCTGCCCATCGTGGCGTGCCTTGTCTTACCTTGCATTGCTTTGTATTACCATGGAGCCCATGGTTCCTAGAAATGCCTTGCTTACCCTTACCATGGTACACATAGTACATTCCCGTGCCTTGCATTACATTGCCTACCTTCCCTTGCGTTGTCTTACACATGGTGCCTTTGATGTCTTGGCTTGCCTTTCCTTGACTTTCCTTGCATTATCTTGCTTTGCCTTGCCTTGTTGTGCCTTGCCTTTCTTTGTCTTACCATGGTGAATATGGTGCCTTGCATTGCCATGCCTTGTCTTACCATGGGGTGCATGGCAGCTTGCCTCACAGTGACTTGCTTTACCGTAGTGCCCATGATGTCTTGTCTTGCCTTGCCTAACCATACGCGCATGGTGACTTTCCTTGTCTTGCATTACCTTGCTTTAGCATGGTACCCAAGCTTTCTTACCTAATTTTCTGTTGTGACCATAGTGCCTAGGCTTCACTTACTTTGCCTTACGATAGAGCCCTTGGTGCCTTTACTTGCCTTTTTTTGCCATAGCATGGCGCCTTGCCTCTCCTTTACAGGCCTTAGCCTGGTTCCCATTGTGCCTTGCCTTTCCTAACTTTCCCTTGTATTACCAGGGTTCCCACGGTGCCTTGTCTTGCCTTGTTTGCCACACCATGATTTCCATGGTTTGTTTCCTTTCCTTGCATTGTCCTGCTTTCCCATGATTCCCATGGCAAATTACTTTGCCTTCCCTTGCTTTGTTACCCCGTTTATTATGGTGTTTTGCCTTCCCTTGCCTTTCCTTACCATGTTTCCCATGGTGCCTTGTGTTGCCTTGTGTTGTCTTTCCTTACCCTCTTGACCATGTTTCCTTTACTTGCCTTGCCTTGCCTTATAATGGTTCCCATGTTGTCTTGTCATGCTTTGCCTTGTTGCACCTTTTCTTATGTTGATGCGCATGCAGCCCATGGTGCCTTTCCTTTCCTTGTCATACTGTACTATTGTGCCAATGGTGCCTTGCTGTATCTTGCCTTGCCTTACCATGGTGCCATGGTGCCTTGCCTTTCCTTACAATTCTGCCGATAGTGCCTTGCCTTGCTTTCCCATTGTGTCCATGGTGCCCTGTCTTGCCCTATCTTACCATGGTGACCGTGGTACCTTATCTTGCCTTTCCCTGTCTATCTGTGGTGCCCATGGCCTTGGCTTGCCTTACATTTCATTGCATCAGCCTTCCCTTTCCATCTCTTCCTTTGCATTACCAATATACCCGTCGTTCCTTGCCTTGAACTTCATTACCACCGTGTAATGGTGCCTTGACTTGCTTCACCTTACCATGGCGCTTATGGTGCCTTGGCTTGCCTTGCCTTGCCTTGCCATGGTTCCCATGGTGCCTTACATTGCCTTGCCTTGCATTGCCTTTCCTTAACATTGTGTCCATGGAGAGCTGCTTTGCCTTATCTTAACTTGCCTTCCACTTCCATGTTGCCCATTGTGCCTGCCTTGCCATGCCTTGCTTTACCTGGGTGCCCATGGTTACTTGCCTTTCCTTGCCTTACCAGGGGGCACATCGTGCTTGGCATTGCATTGCCTTGTGTTACTTTGACTTAACGTTGTGCCCATGGAGAGCTGGCTTGTCTTACCTTAACTTACCTTCCACTTCCACATTGCCCATGGTGCATGCTTTGCCATGCCATGTCTTACCTGGGTGCCCATGGTGCCTTGCTTTTCCTTGCCTTATCAGGGGGACATGGGGTGTTTCCCTAGCATACCTTGCCCTACAATGGTGCCCATGACACCTTGACTTTCATTTCCTTGCCTTGTCTTGCTTTACCAAAGTGCCTATGGTGCCATGCCATGTCTTGCCTTGAATCATAATGGTGTCCATGGTGCCTTGCCTTGCCTTGCATGGTTTTCCCTTACCATAGTGTCAGTGCTGCCTTGCCTTGCATTACCATTCTTCCCATGGTGCCTTTACTTTCCTTGCCTTGCCTTCCCACATTGCCCATGCTGTCTTAACTTGCCTTCCCTTGCCTTACTATGGTGGACCTGGTGCCTGTCTTTGTGTTGACTTGCCTTGTTTATCCTTGACATGGTGTCGATCGAGCCTTCACATGCCTTGCTTTGCCTTTGCATGTTGCCAATTGTGCCTTGCCTTGCTTTGCTCTGCCTTAGCATGGTGCCCAAAATGCCTTGCCTTGCCATGCCTTACATTGCCATGCTTTACCATGACACCCATGGTGCCTTTCCTTGCCATGTTTTGCCATACTATGATGCCCATGGTGCTTTGACTTGCATTGACTTGCATTAACATGGTGCCCATGGTCCCATGCTTGCCTTGCCTTGCTTTGCTTTGACTTACCGTGGTGCTCAGGGTGCCTTGTGTTGTTTGGCCTTACCATGGTGCACATGTTTCCTTGCCTTGTCTTGCCTTGTCTTAACATGTTACCCATGGGGCATTATATTGCCTTACATTCCCATAAAATAATATCCACTGGGACGTGCCTTGCCTTGCTTTACTTTACAGTGCTGACTGTGGTGTCTTACCTTGCATTAGTATAGTGCTCATAGTGACTAGGCTTCCTTACCTTTCCTTACAATGGTGGCCATGGTGCCTTGCCTTGCCTTGCTTTGCCTTACCATGGAAGCTATGATACCTTCGCTTGCCTTGCTTTGCCTTGCCTTACCATGGTGTCCATGGTGCCTCACATTACCTTACCTTGCGTTGACCTGCCTTGATGTTGTGCCCAGAGAGTCGCCTTCCCTTGCCTTAACTTACCTTGCACTTCCGTGTTTCCCATGGGGCATGCCTTGCCATGCCTTGCCTTACCTAGGTGTCCATGGTGCCTTGCCTTTTCTGGTATTTCCAGGGGGCACATGGTGCATTTCTATGACTTGCCTTGCCTTACCATTTTGCCTATGGCACGTTGCCTTGCATTGCCTTGCTTTGTTTGCTTTACCAATGTACCCACGGTGCTTTGTCACACCTTGCCTTGCCTTATGAGGTTGCCCATGGTGATTTGCCTTGCCTAGCCTTGCATGGCGTTGCCTTACCATGGTGTCCATGGCTCATTGCCTTTCCTTATCATGCTGCCCGTGGTGCCTTGGCTTGCCTGGCCTTGCCTTCTCACGGTGCCCATGGTGTCTTGCCTTCCCTTTACGTGCCTTACCATGGTGGTCATGGTGCCTTGCTTTGCCTTTCTTTGCCTTGTCTTGCCATGCCATGGTGTCCACAGTGCATTCACATGCCTTGCTTTGCCTTTCCATGTTGCCAGTTGTGCGTTGTCTTACCTTGCCTTGCTCTGCCTTAACATGGTGCCCATGGTCATTTGTTTTGCCTTACGTTACATTAAGCCAATGGTGCTTTGCCTTGCCTTTCATTACCATTTAGCCCATGGGGCCTTTTCTTGTTTTGCCTTGCTATGTTGCAAAGGGCATGTTGCCTTGCCTTGCCTTGCCTTGCTAAAACTTGGGGTTGATGCCTTTTCTTGACTTGCCTTAGCATGGTTCCTATATTTCCTTGACTTGCATTTAGTTGCCTTACTATGGTGCCCTTATTGCCTTGCTTTGCATTGTCTACTCTTGATGTATGAGGATGTCCATGGTTCATAGACATGCCTTGCCTTGTCATGGTGACTTTGTGCCTTTCCTTTCCTTGCTTTGCCTTTCCTTAATTTACATAGTGCCCACAGTGCCATTTCCTGACTTTCCTTGACTTACCATGTTGCCCATGATGCCTTGTGTTCCCTCGCTTTACTGTGGTGCCCATGACACCTTATCATGCCTTGCCTTGAATCTCCATTTTGCCCATGGTGCCTTTCCTTGTCATGTCTTTATTTTCCTTACCACAGTGCCCATTGTGCCTTGCCTTCCCTTAAGTTACCATGGTACAAATGGAGCCTTGCTTTGCTTTGATTTGTTTTACCATGGTGCCTGTGATTCTTTGCATTTCCTTGTCTTGACTCGGCATACCATGTTGCCCATGGTGCCTTGCCTTGCCTTGCCTTGCCTTACCATGGTGCCTATGTTGCCTTACCTTCTCTTGCCTTATCATGGTGCCCATAGTTCCTTTTATTGCATTACCCTCCCATACCACGCTGCCCATGGTTCCTTACCTTGCCTTATCTTGCCTTGAATTGCATTACTGTGGAGCCCATGGTGGCTTGAGTTGCCTTGCCTTCCCTTACAATGGTACACACAGTACGTTCCCTTGCCTTACTTTTCAGTGCATGCCTTCCCTTGCTTTTCCTTACCATTGTGCCAGTGGTGCCTTGCAGGTCTTACCTTGCCTTAACTTATTTTGCTTTGCCTTGCCTTGTGTGTCTTGCATTGCTTTCCCTTACCATGGTGAATATAGTGCCTTACCTTGCCTTGCCATGGCTTAGGATGGTGCCCATTTTGCCCTTCCTTGCCTTGCATTGTTTCCCTTACATGGTGCCTTGCCTTGCCTTGCATTCCCATTGTTCCCATGGTGCCTTGCCTTACCTCCCCATTGTGCCCATGGCACCCTATCTTGCCCTAAGTTACCATGGTGCCCATTGTCCTTTAACTTCCCTTTCCCTGCATTACCTCGTTGCCCATGGCGACTTGTCTTGCCTTACCTTTCATTGCTTTGCCTTGCCTTGCCTTCTGTTGCCTTGCCTTACCATTGTAACAATTGCTCCTTGCCTTCCCTTACCACCATGCCTATAGCATCTTGCCTAGCCTTGTCTTATCACTGTGCTTATGTTGCCTTACCTTCCCTTGCCTTACCATGGTGCCCATGATGCATTATATTGCCTTGCCCAGCATTACCATGATGCCCATGGTGCTTTGCCTTGCCTTACTTTGCCTTACTTAGCTTTACCATGGAGTCCATGGTGACTTGACTTGCCTTGCCTTGCTTTACCATGGTTCCCATATTGCCTTGCATTGCCTTACCTTGAATTGCCTTACCTCGAATTGCCTCATCTTAACGTTATGCCTTTGGAGAGCTGCATTGCCTTGCCTAAACTTGCCTTTCATTTCCGTGTTGCCCAACGATGACGCCTTGCTATGCCTTGCCCTACATTGCTTTCTGTGTTGTCTTGCCTTTTCTAGCCTTACTTACCAAGGAGAACATAGTGCCTTTCTGTGGCTTGCCTTGCCTTACCATGGTACCCATGTCACCTGCCTTGCCTGGTCTTGCATTATCAATGTGCCCATGGTGTCATGCCATGCTTTGCCTTACCTTTTGATAGTTCCCATGGTGCCTTGCATTTCCTTGTGTGGCCTTGCCTTACGATGGTGACCATGGTGCCTTGCCTTGCTTACCATGTTGCCCATTTAGCCTTGCCTTCCCACAGTGCTCATGGTGTCTTGCCTTAGCTTCCCTTTCTTTATCATGGTGGCCATGGTACCTTACCTTTCCTTGTCTTGTCTTTTTTTTACTATGGTGACAATATTGCCTTGCCTTGCCTTGCCTACTCTTCTCTTAGAAGTGTGCCTATGGGGCTGTGACATGTCTCACGTTGCCTTACCATGGTGATGTTTTTGCCTTGCCTTTCCTTGTTTTGTCTTCCATTCCTTTACTTGGTGCCCGCAGTGCCATTTCCAAACTTTCCTTTCTTACCATGGTACTGATGGTGCCTTGCCTTTCCTAGCCTTATTGGGGTGCCCATGGTGCCTTACTATGCTTTGTATTGCCTCTCCATTGTGCCCATGGTGCCTTCCCTTGCCATGTCTTGCGTTGCCTTACCATGGTGTTCATGGGGACTTGTTTTGACTTGCCTTAAAATGGTGCCTATATTGCCTTACCTTCCCTTGCCTTATTGTGGTGCCCATAGTGAATTTTATTGCCTTGCCCTGCCTTACCAAGCTGCCCATGGTGCCTTGCCTTACCTTACCTTGCTTTGCTATGCATTAACATGGAGTCAATGGTTCCTTGATTTGCCTTTTATTTCCTTACATTATATACATAGCATGTTGTATACATAGCATGTATACATAGCACGCTTGCTTGCCTTGCTTTGCAGTGCCTGCCTTCCCTAGCCTTGCCTTACCATTGTGCCAGTGGTGCTTCCTTGGCATTGCCATATCTTACCTTGCTTTAACTTGCCTTGCCGTGCCTTGCTTTGCTTTGCCTTACCATGATTATAATGCCTTGCCTGGCCATGCCTTATCATGGTGCCCATTGTGAGTTTCCTTGCCTTTCCGTGCTTTCCTTACCACGTTGTCCAAAGTGCCTTGCATTACCTTGCCTTGCCTTACCATGATGCTTATAGTGGCATGCCTTGTCTGGCCTAAACCATAACATGATGACTATGGTGCCTTTTATTGCCTTGCCTTGCCTTCCCATGTTGCCATGGTGCCTTGCCTTGCCTTCCCTTCCCATTGTGCCAATGCTGCCTTGACTTCCCTTGTCTTGTCATACCATGGTGCTTATGATGCATTTCCTTACTATGATGCCCGTAGTGCTTTGCCTTGCCATGCCTTACCATGGTACCCATGGTGCCTTTCCTTATCTATTTTTTTGCCTTACTATGGTGTTCATGGCGGTTCGTCCTGTCTTGACTTCCATTAACATGGTGACCATGGTGCCATGCTTGCCTTGACTTTCCTTATTTTGCCTTACCATGGTACTCAGGGTGCTTTGCATTGCTTTGCCTTACCCTGGGGCCCATGTTGCCTTGCCTTTCCATGCCTTGGCTTAACATTTTGCCCATGGTGCATTGCATTGCATTACCTTCCCCTACAACATTGCCCATTGGGACATGCCTTGCCTTGCTTTACCTTGCCCTGCTGCCCATCATGTCTTGCCTTGCCATGCTTCCCTTACATTACCATGGTACCCATGCTGATTTGCTTTGCATTGCCTTGCCTTACCAGGAGCCCATGGTGGCTTGCTTTGCCTTGAATTGCCTTACAGTGGTGTCCATGATGACTTGCTTTGCATTGCCTTGCCTTGCTGTGCTTTACCATGGTGCTCACGGTGTCTTGCCTTGCCTTGCCTTGCTTTGCCTTACCATCTTACACATGTTACCCTGCCTTGCCATGTCTTGTCTTAACATGTTGTCCATAGTGTATTTCATTGCCTTACCTTCCCCTACCATTGTTCCTATTGGGATGTGCCTTGCATTGCTTTACCTCACCATGCTGCCTGTGGTGCCTTGCCTTGCCAGGCATTTACTTGCATTACCATGGTGCCTATGGTGCTTTGATTTCATTTGCCATGCCTTACCACGGGGCCCATGGTGTCTTGCCTCACCTTGACTTGTCTTACATTGTTGCCCATGATGCCTTGCCTTGCCTTGCCTTGCCTAACCATACACTCATGGTGACTTGCCTTGCCTTGCATTCCCTTGCTTTAGCCTGGTGCCCATGTTCCCTTGCCTTGCCTTACCATAGTGTTTAGGCCTGCATTATCTTGCCTTACAGTGGTGCCCATGGTGCCGTGCCTTGCCTTGCATTGCCATACCATGCTGCTCATGGTGGCTTGCCTCTCCATTAATTGCCTTAGCTTTGTTCCCATTGTGTCTTCACTTGCCTTACCTTCCGTTTCCTTAACAAGATTCCAATGGTGCCTTTCCTTGCCTTGCCTTGCCATACCATGGTGTCTATGAGGCCTTTCCTGTAATTGCCTTGCCCTAACATGGTGTCCATAATACACCAACTTGCATTTTCTTACCTTTCCATTTTGAAGTTTTTGCATTGCGTTGCCTTGCCTTGCCTAGTCTTGAATTACCAGGGTGCCCATTGTGTCTTGACATGTCTTGCCTAGCATTACCGTGGTGACTTTGTTGCCTTGAATTCCTTGCTTTACCTTGCCTTCCTTTACATGGTGCCCACGTTCCCTTTTCCTGATTTTACTTTCCTTACCATCGTGCCCATGGTGCCTTGTGTTGCCTTGCCATATCATGGTGCTTATGATGCCTTACCATGCCTTGCCTTGTCTCTCTCTTGTGCCCATTGTGCCTCCCTTGCCATGTCTTGCCATGCCTTTCCATGGTGCCCATGCTGCCTTACCTAGCCTTAACATGGTGCTCGTGATGCCATACCTTGTCTTACATTACCATGGTGCCTATGGCACTTTGTCTTGTTTTACCATGGTGTCTATGTTTATTTGCCTTGCCTTACCTTGCCTAGCCATACCATATTGCCCATGTTGCCTTGCCTTGCCTTGCCTTACCATAGTGCTTATGTTGTCTTACAGTGTTGATCATTTTGCCTTTTATTGTCTTGCCCTGCCTTATCGTGCTGCCCATGGTGCCTTGTCTTACCTTGTGTAACTTTGCATTACAGTGGATCCCATGGTGCCTTGAATCGTCTTCCCTTCTCTTACCATGATATGCATATTACGTTCCCTCGCCTCGCTTTGCAATGTCTGCCTTCAATTGCATTGTCTTACCATGATGCCTGTGGTTCTTTGCCTTTCCTTGCCTTGCCTTAACTTGCTTTGCCTTACCATTGTGAATATGGTGTCCTGCCTTGCTGTGCCTTGCCTTACCATGGTGCCCATTGTGCCTTTCGTTGCCTTGCCATGTTTGCATTAACATGGTGCCCATAGCTCCTTGACTTGCCTTGCGATATCCTGGTGCCCATTGTTAGTTTCCTAGCCTTGCTGTACTTTAATTACCATGGTGCCCAATGGGCCTTGCTTGCCTTGCCTTTCCTAACCATGATGTTCAATGTGATTTGCCTTGCCTGATCTTGCCTTACCATGATGCCTATGGTGGCTTGCATTGCCTCGCCTTGCCTTAATTTCCCATGGTGCCCATGGTGCCTTGTCTTACATTCCCTTGCCTTACGATGTTGCCCATGGTGCCTCGACTTGCCTTGCCTTGACATACCACGGAGTCTATGATGCATTGCCTTACTGTGATGCCCAAAGTCCCTTGCCTTGCCATGTCTTACCATGGTAACCATAATGTTTTGCCTCACCTTGTTTTGCCTTACTATGTTTCCCATGGTACCATGCTTGCCTAGCCTTTCCTTGTTTGCCTTACAGTGGTGCCCAGAGTGCCTTCAGTTGCCTTGTCTTACCATGGTGCACATGTTACCTTGCCATAACATGTTGCCCGTGGTGCAGTGAATTGCCTTACCTTCCCCTACCATAGCCTCCATTGGGACTTGCCTTTCCTTGCTTTAGCTCAACATGCTGCCATGGTGCCATTCCTTGCCATACCTTTCCTTGCATTGCCATCGTACACATGGTGCTGTGCCTTGCTTTGCCTTGTCTTACCATGTGGCCCACGGTAGCTTGCCTTGCCCGGACTTGCCTTACCATGGTGACCATGAGGTCTTGACTTCCCTTGACTAACCATACACCCATGGTGACTTGCCTTGCCTTGCATTCCCTTGCTTCACCATGGTGCCCATGCTCACTTGCCTTACCATGGTGCCCATAGTGCCTAGGTTTGCATTACCTTGCCTTACAATAGTACCCATTGTGCCTTGCCTTGCCTTGCGTTGCCATACCATGGTACCCATGGTCACTTGCCTCTGCTTTACTTGCATTATCCTGGTCCTCATTGTGCCTTGCCTTGACTTACTTTCCCTTGCCTTACTAAAGTTCCCATGGTGCCTTGCCTTCCCTTGCCTTGCCTTGCCATACCATGATTTCCATGGTTCATTTTCTTCCCTTGAGTTGCATTACTTTTCCGTGGTTTCCATGGTGAATTGCATTGCCTCTCCTTGCTATGCATTACTGTGGGGAGTGTGGTGATTTCCTTGCCTTGCCATGTGTTACCCTGTGGCCCATTTTTCCTTGTGTTGTCTTGTGTTTCCTTTCCTTACCTTGGTGTCAGTGGTACTTTTACTTGCCTTGCCTTGCCATATCATGGTGCCAATATTGTCTTGCCTTGCCTTTCCTTGCTGTGCCTTATCTTATGATGGTGCCCCTGCTGCTCCTGGTGCCTTGCCTTTTCTTGCTATGCCTTATTATTGTGGCAATCGTACCTCACTTTGTTTTGCCTTGCATTGCCTTATCATGATTCCCATGGTAGCTTTACTTGTCTTACCATACCATGGTGCCCATGGTACCTTGCCTTGCCTTGCCTAACCATACACCCATGGCAACTTGCCATGCCTTGCATTCCCTTGCTTTACCATGGTGCCAATGCTCACTTCCCTTGCCTCACCATGGTGCTCATAGAGCCTAGACTTGTGAACTTTGCCTTACAATGGTTCTCATGTTGCCTTGCCTTGAGTTGTTATACCATGGTGCCCATAGTGGCCTGCCCTGTCTTTACTTGCTTTATCCTGGCTCCCATTATGCCTTGCCTTACCTTACTTTTCCTTGTCTTACCAAGTTTCCATCATACCTTGCCTTGCCTTGCCCTTCTCATGTTTCCCATAGTTAATTACATTGCTATTCCTTGCTTTGCATTACCATGATAATTATAGTGTATTCCCATGCCTTGTCAGGTTTTATCATGTTGCCCATGGTGCCTTGTGTTGCCTTGCCTTACCTTTATTTACCATGGTGCCCATGGTGCCTTTACTTGCCTTGCCTGGCCTTATCAGTGTGCCTAATTAGACTTGCTTTGCCTTGTCTTGCTGTGGCTTGAATTACGATGGTGCCCATGCTGCCCATGGTGCCTTTCCTCTCCTTGTCATGCCTTACTATAGTGCCACTGCTGCCTTGCTTTCTCTTGCCTTCCCTTGCCTTACCATGGTGACCATGATGCCTTGCCTTGCCTTCCAATTGTGCCCATGTTGTCTTGCCTTTCCTTGCCTTCCCATTGTTCTCATGGTGCCCTATCGTGCCCTACCTTACCATGATGCACATGGTACCTTACCTTGCCTTTCCCTGCGTTACCATGGTTCCCATGGTGACTTGCCTTTCATTGCCTTGTCTTGTTTATCAGTATTCCCATGGTGCCTTGGTATGCCTTGCCTTATGATGGTGACCATGGTGCCTTGCCTTGCCTTGCATGGTCTTGCCTTACCATGCTGCCCATGGTGCCTTGGCTTGCCTTGTCTTCACAATGTGTCCATGTTATCTTGCCTTGCCTTATCATAGTTGCCATGGTGACTTGTCTTTCCTTTTCTTACCTTTTCTTGCCTTGCCATGGTGTCCATGGTGCATTCAAATGCCTTGCTTTGCCTTTCCTTGTTGCCAATTTTCCCTTGACTTGCCTTGCCTTGCTCTGCCTTAACCTGAGGCCCATGGTCTTCTGTCTTGCCTTGCGTTTCCATGGTGCCCATGGTGCCTCATGTTGCCTTGAATTACCATGTTGACCAAAAGGCCTGGCCTTGCCTTTCCTTACCATGTTTCCCATGGTGGCTTCCCTGGTCTTGCCTTATCATGGTGCCCTTGGCACCTTTTCTTGCCTTGGCTTTCCATATCATTGTGATTACAATGCCTTTCCATTCCTTGCCTTGCCTGACCATGGTGCCCATAATGCCTCAACTTGCATTGCCTTGACTTAACATAGTACTCTTATTGAAATACATCACATTAACTTGCCTAGTCTTGACTTACCAGGATGCCCATGGTCCTTTGACTTGCTTTGCCTTGCCATACCATGGTGACTTTTTTGCCTTGGCTTTCCTTGCTTTGCCTTGCATTCCTTTACTCGTCTTACCATTGTGTCCGTGGTGCCTTGCCTTGCCTCGCATTTCCGTGGTGCCCATGGCACCTTAACATGCTTTGCCTTGACTCTCCAATGTGCATATGGTGTCTTCCCTGGCCATGTCTTGACTTACCTTACCATGGTGCCCATGGTGCCTTGCCTTGTCTTACATTACCATGGTGCCCATGGTGCCTTGCCTTGTTTTACTATGTTGCCTATGTTTCCTTGCCTTGCCTTGCATGGCCTTGCCTTACCATGCTGCCCATCAAGCCTTGGCTAGTCTTTCCTTGCCTTCTAACTGTACCCATGGTATCTTGCCTTGCTTTGCCATGATTGCTATGGTGTCTTGCCTTGCCCTGCAACGCCATGGTGTTCATGATGCATTCACATGCCGTGCTTTGCCTTTTCATGCTGTCAATTTTGATTTCCCTTGCCTTACCTTGCTCTGCCTTAACATGTTGTCCTTGGTCTTTTTTTGCCTTGCATTACCATGGTGCCCCTGGGGCCTTGCTTTGCCTTGCCTTACCATGTTTCCCATAGTGTATTACGTGTCCTTGCCTTACCATGGTGCCGATGGTGTCTTACATTGCCTTGTCCTGCCACGGTGCCCATGATGCCTTTCCTTGCCTTGCTTTGCCTTACCATGGTGTCCATAATGCCTGGACTTGCATTGCCTTGCCTTACCTTGGTGCGCTTATTGTCTTGCCTTCCCTAATCTTGCCTCATCATGACTTATCAGGGTGCCCATTGTGCTTTGTCTTGCCTTGTCTTAGCATGGTGACATTTTTGCCTTTCCTCTTCTTGCTTTGCCTTGCGTTTCTTTACCTGGTACCCACAGTTTCTTTTCCTGACTTTTAATTGCCTTATCATGGTGCCCATATTGTCTTGCCTTGCCTTAATGTGGCCCCATGGCAACTTATCATATCTTGCCTTGCCTCTCCATTGTGTTCGTGGTGCCTTCCCTTGCCATGTCTTGCCTTCCATTACCATGGTGCGCATCGTGCCTTGCCTTGCCTCGCATTACCAGGTTGCCCATTATGCCTTGACTTGCCTTGCCTTACCATGGTGCCTATGTTGCCTTACCCTCCCTTGCCTTACACTGGTGCCCATGGTGAATTTTATTGCCTTGCCCTTTCTTACCATGCTGCCCATGGTGACTTGCCTTGCCTTACCTTGCCTTGATTTGTATTACCTTGGAGCCCATTCTGCCTTGACTTGACTTGCCTCCCTTACCATGATATGCATAGTACATTCCCTTGCCATGCTTTGCAGTGCCTGCCTTCCCTTGCCTTGTCTTACCATGCCAGTGATACCTTGCCTTCCCTTGCCTTGCCTTATCTTGCTTTGCCTTGCCTTGTCATGCCTTGCCTTGCTTTGCCTTACCATGATGAATATAATACCTTGCCTTGCCAAGATTTGCCTTATCATGTTAATTGTGCCTTTCATTGTCATGGCAATTTTACCTAACCATGATGCCTATGGTTCCTAGCCTTGCCTTGCCTTATCATGGTGCCCATTGTGAGTTTCCTTGCCTTGCCATGCTTTTCCTTATCATGGTGTCCAATGTGCCTTGCTTTGCCTTGAGTTACCATGATGCTCATGCTTCCTTTCCTTGCCTGGCCTTGCCTTACCATGCTGTCTATGGTGACTTGCAATGCCTTGCCTGCCTTGCCTTCCAAAGGGGCCAAGGAAGGCCCATGTTTCATGCTCCCTTGACTTGCCTTATGATGGTGCCCACTGTTCCTAGCTTTGCCATACCTTATCTTACAATGGTGCCCATGGTGCCTTGCCTTGCCTTGCATTGTCATACCATGGTGTCCAAGGTGGCTTGCATCTCCTTTACGTGACTTAGCCTGGTTCCCATTGTGCCTTGCCTTGCATTACTTTCTCTTGCTATACCAATTTTCCCATGATGCCTTGCCATGCCTTGCCAAGCCATACCAAGGTTCCCATGGTTTATTTTCTTGCTTCATGTTACCTTGCTTTCCCATGCTTCTCATGGCAAATTCCATTGCCTTGCCTTGCTTCATTTTATTGAGGTGATTATGGTGTTTTGCCTTGGCTTGGCATGCCTTAACATGTTGCCCATGGTACCTCTTGTTGCTTTGTGTTGCCTTTAATAACCAGGGTGCGCATGGTGCTTTTCCGTACCTTGCTGTGTCTTATCATGATGCCCGTGTTGTCTTTCCTTGCCTTGCCTTGCCGTGCCTTACCTTACGATGGTGCTCAGGCTGCCCATGGTGCCTTTCCTTTCCTTGTTGTGCCCTATTATTGTGCCGATGGTGCCTTGGTTAGTCTTGCTTACCTTATCATTTTGCCCATGGTGCCTTGCCTTACCTTGCCTTCTCAATGTGCCCATTGTGCTCTGTCGTGTCATACCATACCATGGTACCCATGGTGCCTTACCTTGACATTACGTGCCTTACCATTGTGCCTACAGGACTTACATTGCCTTACCTTTTTTTTTGCCTTGCCTTGCTTTGTCTTGCCTTCTCTTGCTTTGCCTTGCCTTACTGTTGTAAATATGGTTTTTTCTTCCTTGCCTTGCCTTAGCAGACAGCGTATGTGGTCTTGCAATAGTTTATCTTACTATGGTGACTATGGTTCCTTGGCTTGCCTTTCCTAGCCTTACCGTGGTGTCCACGGTTCCTTGCATTGCTTTACCTTGCATTGCCTTATGTTAACTTTGTGCCAATGGAGAGATTCCTTGCCTTGCCTTAACTTGCCTTCCACTTCCATGTTGCCTATGGTGCATACCTTCCAATGCCTCACCTTACCTGTGTGCCCATGGTGCCTTGCTTTTCCTTCCCTTCCCACGGGGCACATGGTGCCTTTCTGTGGCTTGTCTTGCCCTACCATGTTGCCAGTGTCACCCTGCCTTGTATTGCCTTGCTTTATCTTGCTTTACCAGTGTGCCATGTTGCCTTGCCATGCCTTACCTTGCCTTATGATGGTGCCCATGATGTATTGCCTTGCCTTGCAAGGCATTGCCTTACCATGGTGTCCATGGTGCCTTGCCTTGCATTACCATGCTGCCCATGATGTCTTGGTTTGCCTTGCCTTGCCTTCTTACAGTGCCCATGGTGTCTTGCCCTGCCTTCCCTTGCCTTACCATGGTGGCCATAGTGACCTGTCTTGCCTTTCCTTGTCTGGTCTTGCCTTGTCATTGTGTCCATGGTGCATTCCCATGCCTTGCTTTCCCTTTCCTTTCTGTCAATTCTGCATTGCCTTGCCTTGCTCTGCCTTATCATGGTGCCCATGGTCCTTTGTTTTGCCTTGCATTACCATGGTTCCCATGGTGCCTTGCCTTGCCTTGCCTTGCCTTACCATATTGCCCATGTTGTCCTGCCTTGTCTTACCATGGTGCACATGGGTCATTGCCTTGCCTTGGCTTGCCATACCATGGTGCCTATGATGCCTTTACTTTCCTTTACTTGCCTTAAAAATGAACCCATAACGCCTTTTCTTTTCTTTACTTGCCTTAACATGGTGCCCGTATGCCTCGACTAGCATTGCCTTGCTTTACCATGGTGCCATTAGTGTCTTGCCTTACCTTGCCTTGCCTAGTCTTGACTTACCAGGGTGACCATGGTGCTTTGAAATGCCTTGCCTTGTCTTACCAAGGTGAATTTTTTGCCTTGCCGTTCGTTGCTTTGCCTTGCCTTTCTTTACATGGTGCCCACAGTTCCTTTTCATGACTTTCCTTGCTTTACCATGGTGCCTATGGTGCCTTGTGTTGCCTCGTCTTACCATGGTGCCTATGGTGCCTTACCATGCCTTGTCTTGCCCTTCCATTGTGCCTATGGTGTCTGCATTTGCCATGTCTTGCCTTGCCTTACCATGATGCCCATGGTTAATTGCCTTGCCTTACGTTACCATGATGACCATGGCTTTTTGCCTTACCTTGTCTTGTTTTACCATGATGCCTATGATTCCTTGCCTTTCCTTGTTTTGCCTTGCCTTACTCTGTTGCCCATGGTTCCCTGTCTTTCCTTGACTTACTACAGTGCTTATATTGCCTTACATTCCATTGCCTTACCGTGGTGCTTATGGTGCCTTTTATTGCCCTTCTCTACCTTACTATATGGCCCATGGTGCCTTGCCTTACCTTACCTTGCGTCGCTTTACATTACCATGGAGTCCATGGTGCCTGGGTGTGCCTTGACTTGCCTTGCCTTCCCTTACCGTGGTATGCAGGGTACGTTCCCTGCCTTGCTTGCTTGCCTTTCCTTGAGGTGCCTTGCTGTGCCATGCCTTGCCTTTCTCTCCCTTACCATGGTGAATATGGGGCCTTGCTTTGCCATGTCTTGCATTACTATGGTGTCTATTGTGCGTCTCTATGCCTTGCCATGTTTACCTTACCATGGTGCCCATGGTTAAATGCCTTCCATTGTCTTATAATAGAGCCCAATGTGAGATACCTTGCCTTTTCTTGCTTTGCCTACCATGGTGCGCAGTGTGACTTGCCTTGCCTTGCCTTACTATTTTGCTCATGGTGCCTTCACTTGCCTGGCCTTGCCTTACCATGATGTCTATGGTGCCTTGCATTGCTTTGCCTTCCTTTGCCTTATCATGGTGCCCATGGTGTCTTGAGTGCCTTGTGTTGCCATAAAATGGTGCCCATGATGCATTGCCTATGATGCCCATCGTGCCTTGCCTTGCCTTGTTTTTCCATACTCTCATTCCCATGGTGCTTTGTCTCACCTTGACTTGCATTAACATGGAACCCATGGTGGCATTCTTGACTTGACTTGTTTGCCTTACCAGGGTGCCTTGCATTGATTTGCCTTACCATGGTGCACATGTTGCCTTGCCATGCCATGCATTGCCTTAACATGTTGCTCATGGTGCATTGCATTGCCTTGCCTTCCCTTACCATAGTGCTCATTGTGACGTGCCTGGTCTTGCTTTATCTTACCATGCTGTTCATAGTGCCTTTCCTTGCCATGCCTCCCATAGTATTAACATGTTACCCATGATGCTATGCCTTGCTTTCCCTTGCCTTTCTATTGGGCCCATGGTGGCTTGCCTTGCCTTGGCGTGACATTCCATGGTGTCCATGATGCATTGCCTTGACTTGTCTCTTCATACTCCCATGGAGACTTGCCTTGCCTTGCAAAACCCTTAATTTACCATAGAGCCCTTGCTCCTTTGCCTTGACTTACCATTTTGCCAATAGTGCCTAAGCTTGCCTGACCTTGCCTTAAAATGGTGTCGACGGTGCCTTGCCTTGCCTTGCGTTGTCATACCATGGTGTCCGTGGTGGCTTGACTCCTGTTCACCTGCCTAAGCCTGGTTCCCATTTTGCCTTTCTTTGCCTTAATTTCTCTTGCCTAACCATGGTTCCCATGGTGAACAGTGTTGCCTTGCATTGTTTACATTACTGTGGTGAAAAATGTATTTTGCCTTGCCTTGTTATGCCATGCATTACCATGTTGCCCATGGTGACTTGTGTTGCCTTGTATTGCCTTTCCTTAACATGGTGCCCATGGTGCATTTACATGTCTTGCCTTGCCTTATCTTGGTATCCATGCTGTCTTGCCTTGCCTTGTCTTACGATGGTGCCAATGCAGCCCATGGTGCCTTTCCTTTCCTTTGTATGCCTTACTTTTGGCCAATGGTGCCTTACTTTTTCTTGCCATGCCTTAGCATGGTGCCTATGGTTCTTTGCCTTGCCTTTTTTTACCATGGTGCCCATGGTGCCTTGTGTTGCCTTGAATTCAAATTGTGTCCATGGTGCCCTGTCATGCCCTACATTACCATGTTGCTTATGGAGACTTATCTAGCTATTCCCTGCCTTACCGTGGTGCCAATGGTGACTTGCCTTTTTTTACTTTTCATTACCTAGCCTTGCCTTCTCTTGCCTTACCTTGCCTTGCTGTACCATTGTACCCATCTTTCCTTTTTTAACCTTGCCTTTCCACAGTGCCTATAGTGTCTTGCCTTGCCTTACCATGGTGTCTATGGTGCATTTCATGGCCTTACCTTGCGTTTCCTTGCCTCAATGTTGTGCACATGGAGAGTTGCCTTGCCTTGCTTTAACATACTTTCCACTTCCATGTTGCCCATGGTTTATGTCTTGCCATGCCTAGTCTTATCTGGGTGCCCATGGTGCCTTGCCTTTTCTTGCCTTATCATGGTGAACATGTTGCCTTGCATTGACATGCCTTGCCTTAACATGTTGCCCATGATGCATTGCATTTCCTTACCTTCCACTAGGATAGTGTCCATTGGGATGGGCCTTGCCTTGCATTACCTTAACATGCTGCCCATGGTGCCTTGCCTTGCCATGGCTTCTCTTTCATTACCTTGGTACAAATGGTGCTATGCTTAGCTTTCCCTTGTCTTCCCATGGGGCCCATGGTGGCTTGTCATGCTTTGACGTATCTTACCATGGTTCCCACAATGCCTTGCCTTGCCTTGTCTAACCATATGCCCATGGTGACTTCCCTTGTCTTTCGTTCCCTTGCTTTACCATGGTGCCCATGCTACCTTGCCTTGCGTTACCATGGTGCCCATAGTGCGTAGGTTTGCCTTACCTTGCCTTAAAATGATGCCTATGGTGACTTGCCTTGCATTTCCATACCATAGTAACCATGGTGGCTCTCCTGTCTTTTACTTGCCTTAGCCTGTTTCCCATTGTGTCTTGTCTTCCCTTAATTTCCCTTGCCTTACCAAAATACACATGGTCCTTTGCCTTGTCTTGCCTTGCTATACCAATGTTCCCGTGGTACCTTTCCTTGCTGTGCATTGTTTTGCTTTCCTATGGTTCCCCTGCCAAATTGCAATGCCTTGCCTTGGTTTGAATTACTATGGTGATTATGGTGTTTTGCCTTGACTTGCCATGAATTACCGTGTTCCCCATGGTTCCTAGTGTTGCCTTGCATTGCCTCTCCATACTGTGGTGCCAACGGTGCCTTTACTTGACTTGTCTTGCCTTATCATGGTGCCCAAGTTGCCTTGCCTTTACTTGCCTTGCTGTGCCTTGCCATACGGTGGTGCCCAGGCTGAACATAGTGCCTTGCCTTTCCTTGCCATGAATTACTATTGTGCCAATGGTGCCTTGCTTTGTCTTGCTTTGCCTTAAAAGAGTGCCAATGGTGCCTAGCATTGCCTTGACTTCTCATTGTGCCCATGGTGCCTTGCCTTACCTTGCCTTCCCATTGTGCCCATGATGCCCTTTGGGCCCTACCTTATCATAGTGCACATGGTGCCATTCCTTGCCTTCCCTTGCCTTACCATGGTGCCCATGATGACTTGACTTGCCTTACCTTTTATTGCCTTACCTTCCTTGCCTTGCCTTCTCTTGTCATGTCTTTGCTTACCATAGTACCCATGGTTTCCTTCATTGACTAGCCTTACCCTGGTGCCCATGTTGCCTTGCCGTGGCTTGCCTTGCTGTGCATTGCATTATGGTGATGCCCATGCTGGTCATGGTGTCTTGCCTTTCCTGCTATGCCTTACTATTATGCCAATGGTACCTTGCCTTGTCTTCTCTTGCCTTGCATTGGGCCCATGGTGCCATGCATTGTTTTGCTTTTCCATGCTGTCCATGGTGTCTTGCCTTGCCTTCCCATTGTGCCCATGATGTCCTTTCGTGCTCTACCTTATCATGGTGCCCATGGTGCCTTACCTTGACTTCCTTTTCCTTACCATGGTTCCCATGGAGACTTGCTTTGCCTTAACTTTCATTGCCTTACCTTCTGTGCCTTGCCTTCTCTTGCTTTGCCTTGTCTTACCATTATACCCATGTTTCTTTGCCTTGGCTTCCCTTACCATGGTGCCTATAGTGCCTTGCCTTTCTTTGCCTTACGATGGTGCCTATGGTGACTTGGCTTGCCTTTCCTTGCCTTAACATGGTGCCCATGGTGCCTTGGATAGCCTTGTCTTGCATGCCTTGCCTTAACGTTGTACTCATGGAAAGCTGCCTTTTCTTGCCTTAACTTGCCTTCCAGTTCCGTGTTGCCCATGGTACATGGCTTGCTGTGTCTTGCCTTACCTGGGTGCCCATGGTGCCTTGCCTTTCCTTGCCTTACCAGGGGTCACATGGTGCCTTTCTGTGGCTTGCTCTACCCTCCCATGGTGCCAATGGCACCTTGCCTTGCATTACCTTGGCTTATCTTGCTTTACCAATGTGCCCATGGTGACTTGCCATGCCGTGCCTTGTCTTATGATGGTGCTCATGCTGCCTTAACTTGCCTGGCATGTCCTTGACTTACCATGGTGTCCATGGTGCTTTGTCTTGTTTTACCATGCCGCCCATGGTGGCTTGACTTGCCTTGCCTTACCTTACCACAGTACCCACGGTGTCCTTCCTTGCTTTCCCTTGCATTTCCATGGTAGCCGTGGTGGCTTACCTTGCCTTGCCTTGTCTTGTCTTGACATAGTGTCTATTGTGCATTCACATGCCTTGCTTTGCCGTTCCATGGTGCCAATTGTGCCTCACCTTGCCTTGCCTTGCCCTGCCTTAACATTTTGCCCATGATACTTTGTGTTGCCTTTCATTACCATGGTGCCCATGGCGCCTGGCCTAGTCTTACCTTTGCTTACAAGGTTGCCGACAGTGCCTTGCCTTGCATTACCATGTTGCACATGTTGCCTTGCCTTGCTTAGGATTACCATAGTGCCCATGGAGCCTTGCCTTTCCTTTCCTTGCTATACTATGTTGTCTATGATACCTTTCCATTCCTTGCCTTGACTTAACATGGTGCACATAATGCCACAATTTGCATTGCCTTCCATTACAATGGTGTCTTCATTGCCTTGCCTTGCCTTGCCTTGCCTAGTCTTGACTAACTAGGGTGCCCAGGGTGCTTTGATATGCTTTGTCTTGCATTGCCTTGTTTTACCATGGTGCCTATGGTTCCTTGCCTTTCCTTACCTTCCCTTGACTAATGATGTTGCCCATGGTGCCTTGCCTTGAGTTGAATTTCATGGTGCCTATGTTGCCTTACCATCCTTGTCTTACCTTGGTGCCAACGGTGCCTTTTATGGCATTTCCCTGCCTTACTATGCTGCCCATGTTGCCTTACCTTGCCTTACATAGCATTCTGTTGCCTTGCAATGGAGCCCATGGTGCCTTGATTTTCCCTCCTTCCCTTCCTATGGTACGCAAAGTACATTCTCTTGCTTTCCTTTGAAGTGCCTGCCTTCCCTTGCCTTGCCTTACCATAGTGACAGTGCTGTCTTGCCTTGCATTGCCTTGCCTTGCCTTACCTTGCTTTGCCTTGTCTCGCCATTCCTTGCCTTGCTTTGCCTTACCATCATGAATATGGTGCCTTGCTTTGACATGACTTGCATTACCATGGTGCCCATTTTGCTTCTCCTTTCCTTGCCAAGTTTTCCTTCCATGGTGTCCATGGTTTCTTGCCTTGCCTTGCGTTATTATTGTTCCCATTGTTAGTTTCCTTGCCTTGACATGCTTTTCTTACCATGGTGCCCAATGTTCCTTGCCTCGTCTTGCCTTGACTTACCATGATTGTCATTGTGCCTTGCCTTGCCTGGCCTTTACTTACCATGATACCTATGGTGTCTTGCATTGCCTTATCTTGCCTTGTCCCCCATGGTGCCCATGGTGCCCTGCCTTGCCTTCTTTCCTTACCATAGGGCCCATGGTGCCTTGACTTGCCTTGCCTTACCATGGTACCCATGGTGCTTTGTCTTGTCCTGTTTTGCCTTACCATGGTGCCCATAGTGCTTTGTCTTGCCTTGACTTGCATTAGCATGGTGTCCATGGTGCCATGCTTGCCTTGCCTTTCCTTGCTTTCCTTTACCATGTTGTCCAGGGTGCCTTGCATTGCTTTCCCTTACCATGTTGCAAATGTTGCTTTGCTTACCTTGCCATGCCTTGCCTTATCATATTGCCCATGATGCATTGCATTGCCTTACCTTCACCTACTATAGTGCCCATTGGAGTGTGCCTTGCCTTGCTTTACCTTACCATGCTGCCCATGGTGTCTTGCCTTTCTGTGCCTTGCTTTGTATTATCATGGTGCCATGGTGCTTTGCCTTGCCTTATGATGGGACACATAGAGACTTCCATTGTCTTGATTTGCCTTGCCATGTTGTCCATGATGCCTTACCTTGTCTTGCCTATCCATACTCCCATGGTGAATTGCCTTGCCTTGCATTGCCCTACCATGTTTCCCATGGTGGCTTGTCTCTCCTTTACTTGCCTTAGCCTGGTTCCCATTGTGTCTTGCATTGACTAACTTTTCATTGCCTTTCTTAGGTTCCCAACGTGCGTTGCTTTGCCTTGCCTTGCCTTGCCATACCATGGTTCCCATGGTTTATTTCCTTCATTTGCATTTCCTTGCTATCCCATGTTGCCCAAGGTGAATTGCATTGCCTTATCTTGCTTTGCATTACCGCAGTGATTTTGGTATATTGCCTTACTTGCCTTACCTTGCCATGCCATGGTGCCCATTATGTCTTGCATTGCCTTGCCTTGCTTTGCATTGCCTTAACATTGTTCCCAAGGAGAGCTGCCTTGCCTTGCCTTTACTTGCTTTTTACTTCCATGTTGCCCATGGTTTATGCCTTGCTGTGCCTTGCTTTACCTGGCTGCCCATAGTACCTTGCATTTCCTTGCCTTACTAGGGGTCACATGGTGGTTTTCCTTGGCTTGCCTTGGACTGCCATGATACTTATGGCACCTTGCATTGCTTTTTCTTGCCTTATCTTTCTTTACTAATGATACTTTGGTGCCTTGGCATGCCTTACCTTTTCTTATTATGGTGCCCATGGTACCTTGCCTTCTTTGCATTGTCTTGCATTATCATGGTACCCATGGTGCCTTGCATTGCCTTACAATGCTGCCCATGGCGCCTTGGCTTGCCTTGCCTTGTCTCCCCGCAATGCTCATGCTTTCTTGCCTTGCCTTCCCTTGCTTTACCATGCTTTCCATTGTGTCTTACCTTGCCTTGACTTCCCAAAGTGACCAATGTTGCCTTATATTGCCTTTCCTTGCATTGTCTTGACTTGCCATGGTGTCCATCGTGCATTGACTTGACTAGCTTTGCATTTCCATGTTGCAAATTGTGTCTTGCCTTGCCTTGCCTTGGTCTGCCTTAACATGGTTCCCATGGTCCTTTGCCTTGCCTTGTGTTAACATGGGGCTCATGGTGCTTTGTCTTGCCCTTCATTACTATGTTACCCATGATACCCTGCATTGCTTTGCCTTACCATGTACTCTAGGGTGCCTTGCTTTCCATGTCTTGCCTTGAATTAACATGGTGCCCATGGTGCATTGCCTTGCCTTGCCTTCCCATGGTGCCCACTGTGCCTTCCCTTGCCTTACCATGCTGCCCATGGTACCCTGACTTGCTTTGCCTTGCCATACCATGGTGTCTACAATGCGTTAACTTACTATGATGCCCATAGTGCCTTGCCTTGCCATGCCTTACCATGATACCCATGATGCCTTGCCTTGTCTTGTTTTACATTACTATGGTGACCATGGTGCTTTGTCCTGCCTTGACTTGAATTAAGGAGGTGCCCATGGTGCCCTGCCTTTCCTTGTTTTGCCTTACCATTATGTTCAGGGTGTCTTGCATTGCTTTGCCTTACCATGGTGCACATGCTTGCCTTGCCTTACCTTTCCATAACATGGAAACAAGGTATGTGCACTTTGCCTTACCATGGTGCACATACTTTGTCTTGCCATGCCTTTCCATAACATTTTGCCCATGGTGCATGGCATTGCCTTACCTTCCCCTACCATAATGCCCATTGGGAAGTGCCTTGCCTTACTTTACTTTACCATGTTGCCCATGGTGCCTTGCCTTGCCATGCCTTCCCTTGTATTACCATGGTACTCAGGTACTTTTTTTTAGTTTGTCTTGCCTTTCCGTTAGGCCCATGGTGGCTTGCCTCACTTAGACTTGCATTAACCTGGTGTCCATGATTCCTTGACGTGCCTAGCAATACGCCCATGGTGACTTACCTTACCTTGCATTCCCTTGCATTATCATTTTACACATGCTCCCATGCCTTTCCTTATCATGTTGTCTGTTGTGCCTAGGCTTGCCATACCTTGCCTTACATGATGTGCAAGTTGCCTTGCCTTGCCTAGCATTGCCATAATATGGTGCCCATGGTGGCTTGTGTCTCCTTCACTTGCATTAGCATGATTTCCATTGTGCTTTCCTTTGCCTTACTTTCCCTTGCCTTACCAAGTATCTCATGGTGCCTTGATTTGTCTTGCCTTGCTATACCATGGTTCCCATGGTTCCTTTCATTGCCTTGCTTTGGTTTGCTTTCCCATGGTTACCATGGGGGATTGTGCTGCCTTGACTTGCTTTACACCACCACATTGACTACTGTTATGTCTTGCCTTGCCATGTGTGATCATGTGGCCCATGTTGCCGTGTGTTGTCTTGCATTGCCTTTCCTTACCAGGGTGCACATTGTGCATTTCCTTGCCTATCCTTGCCTTATAATGGTGCCAATGTTGTCTTGCATGGCTTTGCCTTGCTGTGCCTTGCCTTATGATGGTGCCCATGATGCCCACTCTTCCTTTCCTTTCCTTGCCATGTCATATTTTTGTGCCAATAATACCTTGCTTTATCTTGCCTTATCTTACCATGGTGACCATGGTCCCTTGCCTTGCCTTGCCTTCCCATTGTGCTTATGGTGCCTTGCCTTCCCCTGCCTTCTCATTGTGCCCTTGGTACCCTGTCATGCCCTAACTAACCATGGTGCATCTGGTGCCTTACCTTGCCTTTCCCTGCCTTACCATTGTGCCCACGGCAACTTACCTTGCCTGTCCTTTCATTGCCTTGCCTTGAGTTGCCTTCTCTTGCTTTTCCTTGCCTTACGATTATACCAATTGTTCATTGTCTTGCCTTGCCTTACCACAGTGCCTATAGTGCCTTGCCTTTCTTTGCTTTACCATGGTGCCTATGGTGCCTTGGCTTCCTTGCCTTGCCTTATTATCGTACTCATGGTTCCTTGCATTGCCTTGCTTTGTGTTGCCTTGCCTTTCTGTTGTGCCAATGGAGAGCTACCTTACCTTACCTTAACTTGCCTTCCACTTCCATGGTGCCCATGTGCATGCCTTGCCTTAACTGGGTTCCCATGGTCCTTTACATTTCCTTGCCTTACCAGGGTGCACATGGTGCCATTCTGTGTCTTGCCTTGAATTACCATGCTACTAATGAAAATTTTTTTTGCATTGCGTTGCCTTGTATTGCTTTACCAATGTGGCCATGGTGCCTTGACATGCTTTGCCTTGCCTTGTGATGGGGCCCATGGTGCTTTTCTTTGCCTTGCATGGCCTTGCCTTAACATGGCGTCCATGGTTCCATGCCTTGCCTTATCATACTGCCCATGGTGCCTTGTCTTGCCTTGCCTTGCCTTGCATTCCCACAGTGCCCATGATGTCCCGTGTTGCCTTCCCTTCCCTTACCGTTACGGCCACGGTGCCTTGTATTGTTTTGCCTTGCCATGATGTCCATGGTGAATTCACATGCCTTGCTTTGCCTTTCCAAGTTGCTAACTGTGCCTTGATTTGCCTTGCCTTGCTGTGCCTTAACATGGTGCCCATGTTCCTTTGAATTGCCTTTCCTTACCATGGTGCCCATGGTGCCTTGCGTTGCCTTGCCTTACCATGGTTTCCATGGCGTGCTGACATGCCTGGCCTAACCATACCATGGTGCCTGAGATGCCTTCTTTTCCTTGCCTTGCCTTATCATGGTGCTCATAATGCCTCGACTTGCATTGCCTTGCCTTACCATGGTGCCCTTATTGTTTTGCCTTGCCTTGACTTGCATAGTCTTGACTTACCAGGGTGCCAATGGTACTTTTAAATGCCCTCCCTTGTCTTACCTTAGTGACTTTATTGCCTTGCCTTGCCTTGCTTTGCCTTGTCTTCATTCACATGGTGTCCACAGTGCTTTTTCCTGACATTTCTTTTCTTAACATGGTGTCCATGGTGCCTTGCATTGGCTCGATTTACCGTGGTGCCTTTTTCACATTACCATGCCTTCTCTTGCCTCTCCATTGTGCCCATGGTGTCTGCAGTTGCCATGTCTTGCCTTGCCTTACAATGGTGCCCATGGTGCCTTGCCTATCCTTATGTTACAATGGTGTCCGTGGAGAAATGCCTTGTCTCGCTTTGTTTTACCTTGGTGATTATGGTTCCTTGCCTTGCCTTGCCTTGCCTCACCTTACTGTATTCCTCATGGGGTCTTGCCTTGCCTTACCATGGGATTAATGGTGGCTTGCTTAGCCTTGACATGCCTTACCATGGTGCTCAATAAGCCTTGCCTTGCCTTGACTAACGATATGCCCATGGCTACTTACCTTGCCTCCTGTTGCCACACCATGGTGCCCATTGTGGCTTGCATCTCCTTTACTTGCCTTAGTCTGTTTTCCATTGTGCCTAGCCTTACCTTACTTTCCCTTACCTAATGAAAAATAAGGTGCCTTGCCTTGCCTTGCCATACCATTGTTCCCATGGTTCATTTCCTTGCCTCGCATTGCCTGGTTTTCCTATGATTCCCATGGTGAATTGTGGTCCGTTGCCTTACTTTGCATTACCATGGTGATTTTGATGTTTTGCCTTATCTTGCCATATGTTACCTCATCGCCCATGGTGCCTTGTGGTTCCTTGCATTGCTTTCCTTACAGGGGTGAACATGGTGTCTTTACTTGGCTTGCCTTGCCTTATCATGGTTCCCACGTTATTTTGCCTCGCCTGGCCTTGCTGTGATTTGCCTAACGATGATGCCAGTGCTGCCCATTGTGCCTTGCTTTTTCTAGTCAATACTTACTTTTGTGCCAATGGTGCCATACTTTGTCATGTCTTGACTTACCATAATGCCCATGGTGAGTTGCCTTGCCTTACAGTTGTGCCCATGGTGCATTGTCTTGCCTAGCCTTCCCAATGTTCCCATGATGCCCTGTCATGACTTACCTTAACATGGTTCCCATGTTGCCATACTTTACCATTTCTTGCCTTACCCTGGTGCCCTTGGTGATTTGTCTTGACTTACCTTTCATTGCCTTGCCTTCTCTTGTCTTGCTTTGCATTACCATTGTACCCATTTTTCCTTGTCTTCCCTTACCTGGCCATGGTTCATGTAGTGCCTTGCCTTGCCTTGCCTTGCCTTACCTTGCCTTCCACTTCCATGTTGCCCATGGTACATACCTTGCTTTTCCTTGCCTTACCTGGGTGCCCATGGTGCCTTGCCTTTCCTTGCCTTAACAGGGGGTACATAGTGCCTTTCCATGGATTGCCTTTTTCAATCATGGTGCCCATGGCACCTTGCATTGCTTTGTCTTGCCTTGTCTTGCTTTACCAATGTTCCCATGGTTCCTTGCAATGCCTTCCTTGCCTTATTATGGTGCCCATGGTGCCTTGCTGACTTGCATTGCCTTGAATTACTATGGAGTAAATGGTTCCTTGCCTTGCCTTACCATACTGCCTGTGGTGCCTTGACTTAACTTGTCTTTCCTTCTCAAAGTGTCCATGGTGTCTTGCCTTGCCTTCACTTAGTTTACCATGGGGTCCATGGGGATTTACCTTGCCTTGTCTTCCCACAGTGCCCATGGTGCATTGACTTGCCTTTCTTTGCCTTGTCTTGCCTTGCCATCGTGTCCATTGTACATTCACATGCTTTCCTTTTCCTTTCCATGTTGCCAATTGTGCCTTGCCTTGCCTTGCCTTGCTTGGACTTAACATCCTGCCCATTGTCCTTTGTCTTTCATTGTGTTACTATGGTGTCCATGGTGTTTTGCCTTGCCTTTTCTTACCACAATGCCCATGGTACCTTGCCTTGCTTTGCCTTACCATTTAGCCCATGGTGCCTTGCCTTGCCTTACCTTGGTGCCCATGGGGTCTTGCCTTGCCTTGCAATACCATGGTGCATAAGATGCTTTATCTTTCTTTGCCTTGCCTTGCCTTCATGTCCATAATGCCTCCGCTTGCATTATCTTGCCTTAACATAGTGCCACTTTTGCCTTCCTTACCTTGCCTTGCCTAGTAGTGTTTTCTCAGGTTCACTCTTGGTGCTTTGACATGGTTTGCCTTGACTTACCCTGATGACTTTTTTGCCTTGCCTTCCTTGCTTTGCCTTGCCTTCCATTACATGGTGAACACAGTTCATTTTCCTGACTTTCCTTGCCTTGCCATGGTGTCAATGGTGCCTTGTGTTGCCTTCCCTTACAACTTTTCCAATGGCGCCTTGCCATGTCTTCCCTTGCCTCACCGTTGTGCCCATGCGTCCTTCCCTTGACATGTCTTCCATTGCTTTACCATGATGCCCATGGTGCCTTGTTTTGCCTTAACATTCATTGCCTTGCCTTGACTTATCTTCTCTTGTCTTGCCTTGCCTTACCAGTTTACCCACGATTCCTGGTTTTGTGTTGTTTACCATGGTGCCTATAGAGCCTTTCCTTGCTTTGACTTACAATGATGCCTATGGTGTCTTGGCTTGCAATGTCTTGTCCTACCATGGCGCCAATGGTGCCTTTCCTTGCCTTGTTTTGCCTTACTATGGTGCCCATGGTGTTTTGTCTTCCTTTGAGTTGCATTAACATGGAGCCCATGGTGTCATGCTTGCCTTGCCTTATGTTGTTTTTCCTTACAAAGGTGTCCAGGGTGATTTGCATTGCTTTACCTTACCATGGTGAACAAGTTGTCTTGCCTTTCCATGCCTTGCCTTAACAAGTTGCCCATGGAGCATCGCATTGCCTTACATCCCCCTACCATAGTGCCCATTGGGAGGTGTCTTGCCTTGTTTAACCTTACCATGCTGCCCATAGTGATTTGCCTTGCTGTGCCTTCCTTTGAATTACCATGTTACCCATGGTGCTTGCCTTTCTTTGCCTTGCCTTACCATGGGGCCCATGATGGCTTGCCTCACCTTGACTTACCATACTATGGTGTCCATGATGTTTTGCCTTGCCTTGCCTCAGCCTACGCCCATGGTGACTTGCCTTGCCTTGCATTCCCTTGCTTTACCATAAAGCATATGCTTCCTTGCCTTGTCTTACCATGGTGCCCATAGTGCCTAGTCTTGCCTTACCTTGTCTTAAAATCGTGACTGTGGTGCCTTGCCCTACCTTGCATTGCCCTACCATGGTATCCATGGTGGCTTGCCTCTCATTTACTTGCCTTAGTGTGGTTCCAACTGTGCCTTGCCTTCCCTTACTTTAACTTTCTTCACCAAGATTGCCATGGTGCCTTGCCACACCATGGTTTCCATGGTTCATTTCCTTGTCTTGTGTTACATTGATTTCCCATGGCTTCCATGGTGAATTGAGTTTCCTTTCCTTGCTTTGCATTACTGCAGTAATTATGGTGTTTTGCCCTGCCTTGCCATGCTTCACCTTGTTGCCCATGGAGACATGTTTCCTTGCAATGCCTTTCCTTACCATGGTGCCCACAGTGCCTTTACTTATCTTGCCTTGCCTTATCATGGTACCCATGTTGCCCTGCCCTGCCTTGCTGTGCCTTGCCTTATCATTGTGCTCATGCTGTCCATGGTACCTTGCTTTTCCTTGCCATGTCTTACCATTGTGTCAATAGCGCCTTGCTTTGTCTTGACTTTTCTTACCATGGTGCTCATGTTGCCTTACCTTGCCTTATGAATGCACTCATGGCGCCTAGCCTTGCACTGTTTTCCTATTGTGTCCATGGTGCCCTGTCATGCCATACCTTTCCTTGGTGCCCATGGTGCCTTACCTTGCCATTCACTGCCTTACCATGGTGCCTTTGGTGACATGCCTTGACTTACCTTTCATTGCCTTCTCTTGTCTTGCCTTCTCTTGCTTTGTCTTGCCTTACCATTGTACCCATGATTCCTTGCCTTGTCTTGCCGTACCTTGGTGCCTGTAGTGCCTTGCCTTGTTTTATCTTAACATGGTGCCTATTGTGCCTTGGCTTGCCTTGCCTTGCCTTACCTTACCATGGTGCCCATGGTGACTTGCATTGCCTTCCCTTGTTTTGCCTTGCCTTAAGGTTATGCCCATGGAGAGCTGCCTTGCCATGACTTAATTTATCTTCCACTTCCATGTTACCCCATGATGCATGCCTTGCCATGCCTTGTCTTACTTGAGTGCCCCTGGTGCCTTAACATTCATTGCCTTACCTGGGAGCCCGTGGAGACTTTCCTTTCATTTCCTTTCCTTACCATGGGGTACATGCTGACATTCCATGGCTTGCCTTTTCCAACAATTGTGCCCATTGGACCTTGCCATGCTTTGCCTTCTCTTATCTTACTTTACCAATGTGCCAATTGTGTTTTGCCACACCTTGCATTGCAAGGTACAGAAAGTCAAGGCAAATCAAGACAATATTCACACCATGATAAGGAATGGCAAGGCAAGTAAAGGCACCATGGATCCCATAGTAAGGAAAGGCAATGCAAGGGAACTCACGGCACATTGGTAACATAGTATTGCATGGCAAGGCAAGGAAATCACGATGATCACCTTAGTAATGCAAAGCAAGGCAAGGCAACACAATTTGCCAGGTGAACCTTGGGAAAGAATGTCAATGGAAGGCAAGGTAATTTACTATAGGAACCATGGTATGGCAATGCAAGGCACCATGGGAAACTTGGTAGGGCAAGGGAAAGTAAGGAAAAGCAAGTCATACTGGTAACCACGCTATGTCAAGTAATGGAGAGGCAAGCCACCATGGGCACCATGGTATGGCAGCCCAAGGCAAGGCAACCACCATAGGCACCATTGTAAGACAAGGTAAGGCAAGACTAGGCACTATGGGCACCATGGTAAGGCAAGGCAAGGGAGCATGGAAACCTTGGTAGAACAAAGGAATGGAAGGCAAAGCAAGTCAGCATGGGCATATGGTTAGGCAAGTCAAGACATCATGGGCAACATGGTTAAGCAATTCAAGGAGAGGCAAACCACCATGGGCCCAATGGTAAGGCAATGCAAAACAAGGCAAAGCACCATCAGTACGATGATAATGCAAGGGAAGGCATGGCAAGGCAAAGCACCATGGGAAGTATAGTAAGGTAAATCAAGGCAAGGCACATCCCAATGGGCACTATGGTAGGGGAAGTGAAGCAATCCTATGCACCATGGGCAACATGTTAAGGCAAGGCATGGCAAGGCAAGGCAACACGTGTACTATGGTAAGGCAAAAGAACGCAAGGCACCCTAGGCACCATGGTAAGGCAGAGCAAGGCAAGGAAAGCAAGACACCATGGACACCACTTTAATGCAAGTCAAGGCAAGACAAAGTACCATGAGCACCATACTGAGGCAAGGCAAGACAAAGTAAGGCACCATTGACACAATAGTAAATCAAAGCAAGGAAAGGCAATGCACCATGGGCAGCATGGGCACCATCGTAAGACAAGGAACACAAGGAAAGGAAAGACACAATTTAAACCAGGCAAAGGCAAGTAAAGAACAGACAAGCCATCATGGGCACCATAGTATGGCAACAAACGGCTAGACAAGGCACCATGGGCTCCATTGCAAGGCAAAGTAAGGGAAGCCAAGGCATTATGGGCACCATGGTAAGGCAAGGCAAGGCGAGTCAAAGCAATCATCACATCATGGACACCATGATAAAGCAAGTCAAGGTAAGACAAAGCACCATGGGCACCATAGTAAGGTGAAACAAGCCAAGGCAAGGCACCATGTGTACCATGGTAAGGCAAGGCAAGGAACTATGGGCATCAGAGAAAACAATGCATCATAGACACCATGCTATGTCAAGGCAACTTCAGTCAAGGCACCATGGGCACCATGATAGGCAAGTGAAAACAAGGCAAGGCACCATGGGCACCATTGGAAGTCAAGGCAAGGCAAATCAATGCAAGGCACCATAAGCTTCATAGTAAGGCAAGGGAAGGCAAGCCACATTGAGCACCATGGTAAGGAAAGCACAGCAAGATAAGGAAACTCACAATGGACACCATGATAAGGCAAGGCAAGGCAAGGAACCATGGGCACCATGGTAAGGCAAACATAGAAAGACAAGGAAAGGCACAATTGTCACCATAGTAAGGCAAGACATGTCATGGCAAGGTACCATATTCACCATGGTAAGGGAAAGCAAGGCAAGGCATGGCAAGGCAAGACAAGGCAAGGCACCACTGGCACCATGGTAAGACAAGTAAGGGAAGGCAGGCACTACAAAGCAAGGCAAGGGAAGTTACTATGCACACCATGGTAAGGGAAGGCAAGGCAAGTCAGGGCAACATGGACTCCATAGTAATGCAAAGCAAGGCAAGGTAAGGCAAGGCAGGGAACCATAGACACATTTGTAAAACAAGGCAAAGCAAGGCAAGGCACCATGAGCACCATGCTAATGTAAGGCAAGGCAAGGCACTATAACAACATGGTAAGGCAATTCAAGACATAACAAGGGAAGGCACTATAGGCACAATAGAAGGGCAAGACCAGGCATACTAAGGTGCCATGGGCACCACGGTAAGATGAGGCAACGTGAGGCACCATGGGAAATGTAGTAAGGCAAAGAAAACCAGGAAAATGCACTGTGGGCTCCACGTAAAGGAAGGCAGGGCAAAGCAAGGAAAGGCAAGACAACAAAGTCAACATGATAAGACAAAACAAGGCACGTCAATGCACCAAGATCACCCTTGTAAGTCAAGACTTAGCAAGGTAAGGCAAGGCAAGGAAATAACTGTCCCATGGTAAGGCAAGGCAATGCAAGTTGAGGCATTACAGACACCATGGTAAGGCAAGGCAAAGAAAGGAAATTAATAGTAGACCCTATAGTATGACAAGGCAAGGCAGGGCAAACTGAGCACCATGGTAAGGCAAGGTAAGGCAAGGCACCATGGGCAACATGGTAAGGAAAGGAAAGGCAATGCAAGGCACAATGATCAACATGGTAATGCAAGGCAAAGCAAAGGACCATGATCACCATGTTAAGGTAGAGCAAAGCAATGCATATCAAGGTACAATTGGCAACATGGAAAGGCAAAGGAAGGCATTGGAAAGCAAAATAGACACATGACATGGCAAGGTAAGGCAAGGAAAGGCAAGGTAAGACACCATGGCCACCATGGCAAGGAAAGGGAAGGCAAGTCAAGACACCATGGGCACTGTGGGAAGGCAAGGCAGGGCAATCCAAGGCATCATGGGCAGCATGGTAAGGCAAGTCAAGGAACCATGGAAAGCATGGTAAGGCAAGGTCATGCAAGGCAAGACAAGCACAATGGGTGACATCATAAGACACGGCAAGATGTGGCAAGGCACGATGGGCATATTGGTAAAGCATGACAGGGTAAGGTGATGTAAGGCATGTTGCCATGGGCAACATGGTATGGCAAGGCAAGCCACAGAAAGGCACCATGTGCCCCTCGATAATTCAAGGAAGGACAAGGCACCATGGTGACCTAGGTAAAGCAAGGCATGGCAAGGTATGCACATGGGAAAAATTGAAGTGGAAGAGAAGTTAAGGCAAGACAAGGCAGCTCTCCATGGGTGCAACGTTAAGGCAAGGCAACACAAGGCAAGACAATGCAAGGAACCACGGACACCACGGTAAGGCAGGGCAAGACAAAGCACCATAGGCACCATGGTAAGGCAAAGCAAAGCAAGGCACTATAGGCACTGTGGTAAGGCAAGGCAAGGCAAGGAACCATGAGTATAATGGTAAGGCAAGGAAAGGCAATGGAAGGCAAGGAAGGCAAGGCAATGAAAGGTAAGGCAAGGCAAGTCACCATGGACACAATGATAAGGCAGGGAAGGGCAAGATAAGGCACCATGGGCACTATGGAAAGGTATGGCAGGACAGGGCACCATGGGCACAATGGGAAGCCTGGGCAAGGCATGGCACCATGGGCACAATTATAAAGCAAGGCAAGACAAAGAAAGACACCATCGGCACAATAGTAAGGCATGTCAAGGATAGGCTAGGCACCATAGGCAGCATAAGTATCATTGTAAGGCAAGGCAAAGCAAGGAAAGGCAAGGAAAGAGAACATAGGCACTATGAGAAGGCAAAGCAAGGCAAGTAAAGGCACCGTGGGCACCATGTTAAGGAAAGGCAATGCAAGGCAACACAAAGTACCATGAGTAACATGGTAACCCATGACAAAGCAAGGCCAAACACCATAATCACCGTGGTAATGCAAAGTAACGCAAGGCAATGCAATTTGCCATGTGAACCATGGGAAAGCAAGGCTATGCAAGGCAAAAAAAAGGAAAAATGGGAACCATGGTATGGCAAGGCAAGTCAAATCAAGGCACGATGGGAAACTTGGCAAGGCAAGGGAAAGTAAGACAAGGCAAGGCACAATGGGAACCAGGCTAAGGCAAGTAAAGGAGAGGCAAGCCACCCTGGGCACCGTGATATTGCAATGCAAGGCAAGGCAAGGCACCTTTGGTAGCATTGTAAGGCAAGGTAAGGCTAGCCTAGGGACTATGGGAAACATGCTAAGGCAAGGCAAGGGAGCATGGGTACCATGGTAAAGCAAGGGAATGAAAGGCAAGGCAAGTCACCATGGGCATATGGTTAGGCAAGGCAAGGCATAATGGGCCCCATGGAATGGCAAATCAAGGCAAGGCAAGCCACCATGGGCCCCTGGTAAGGCAAGTTAAAGCACCATGGGTTCCATGGTAATGCAAGGGAAGACATGGGAAGGCAAGGCACTATGGGCAGCTTGGCAAGGTAAAGCAAGGCAAGGCACATCCCAATGTGCAGTATGGTGGGGGAAGGTAAGACAATGTAATGCACTATGGGTGACATGTCAAGGCAATGCATGGCAAGGCAAGGCAACATGTGCACCAAGGAAAGGAAAAGCAACACAAGGAACCCTGGGCACCACAGTAAGGCAAAGCAAAGCAAAGCTGCGCAAGCATAGCACCATGGCCACTATGTTAGTGCATATCAAGGCAAGACAAAGCACCATGAGCAACATAGTAAGGCAAAACAATGCAAGGCAAGACACCATGTGTACCATGGAAAGGCATGGCAAGGCAAAGCACTATGGGCATCATAGTAAGGCAATGCAATATAGGCACCATATTATGGCAAGGCAAGGCAAGTCAAGGCATCATGGTCACCATGGTAAGGCAAGGGAAGGCAAGACAAGGCACCATGGGAAGGCAAGGCAAGGCAATGAAGTAATTACAGGCATCATGGTAAAGCAAGGCCAGGAAAGGCAAGGCACCATGAGCATCATTTTAAGGCAAGGCAAGGCAAAGCACATTGGACACCATGGTAAGGAAAGCATAGCAAGACAAGAAATCTCACAATGGGCACCATGATAAGGCAAGATAAGGGAAGGAACCATGAGCACCATGATAAGGCAAGGGAAGGGAAGGAACCATGGGCACCATGATAATGCAAACATGGCAAGGAAAGGAAAGGCACAGTGGTCACCATGGTAAAGAAAGTCATGGCAAGGAAAAGCACCATATTAACCATGGTAAGGCAAAGAAAGGTAAAGCAAGGCAAGACATGGCAAGGCAAGGTAAAGCACGATAAGGCAAGGCAAGGCAAGGCAAGGCACCACTGGCACCATGTTAAGGCAAGCAAAGGGAAGGCAGGCACTGAAAAGCAAGGCAAGGGAAGGTACTATGCATACCATGGTAAGGGAAGACAAGGCAAGTCAAGGCACCAGGGGCTCCAATGTAATGTAAAGCAATGCAAGGTAAGACAAAGCAAGGCACAATAGGCAGCATGGTAAGGCAGGACAAGGCAATAAAAGACACAATGGGCACCACAGTAAAGCAAGGGAAGGTAAGGCAACATAGGCACCATAGTAAAGAAAGGCAAGGCAAGGCACTAAGGGCAAAATGGTAAGGCGAGGCAAGGCAAGGCAAGGAACCACACTCACTTCGGTAAAACATGGCAATGCAAGGCAAGGTGCCATGGGCACCATGGTAACATAAGGCAAGGCAAGGCACCGTGGGCACCATGGTAAAGCAAGGCAAGACATAGAAAGGGAAGGCACTATGGACACAATGGAAAGGCCAGGCAAGCCGTGTAAGGGGCCATGGGCACCACGGTAAGGCAAGGAAAGTCAGGCAAATGCACTGTGGGCACCATGGAAAGAAGACAAGACAAAGTAAGAAAAGACAAGTCAACAAAGTCACTATGGCAAGACAGGGCAAGGAGTGTCAAAGCACCAAGGGCACCCTGGTAAGTCAAGACTAGGCACGGAAAGGCAATAAGGGCTCCATGATAAGGCAAGGCAATGTGAGTCGAGGCATGATGGGCACCATGGTAAGGAAATGCAAGGCATGCCAAATCCCCATGTGCGCCCTGGTATGAGCAAACTAGGCAAGGCAAGGAAATGCAAGGCCATAAGGGTACCATGGAAAGGCAAGACAATACAAGTAAAGGATTTATTTGCACCATGGTAAGGCAAGGCAAGGAAAGAAAAGGCATTGTAGGCACCATGGTATGGCAATGCAAGGCAAGGCAGACTCGATGGGCACCATGGTAAGGCAAGACAAGGCACCATGGGCAATATGGTAAGGAAAGGCAAGGGAAGACACCATGGGCACCATGGTAAGAAATGGCAAGGCAACACAAGGCACCATTAGCACCATGGTAATGCAAGACAAAAGACAGTGATCACCATGTTAAGGCAGAGCAATGTAAGTCAAGGCACATTTGGCAACATGGAAAGGCAAAACAAGGCATGTGAATGAACCATGGACAAAATGGCAAGGTAAGACAAGGCAAGGAAAGACAAGGCAAAGCACCATAGCCACCATAGCATGGAAAGGGAAGGCAAGGCAAGTCACCATGTGTACTGTTGAGAGGCAATGCAAGGCGAGCCAAAACATCATGGGCAGCATGGTAGGGAATGCAAGACACCATGGACACCATGGTAAGGTAAGGCCATGCAAGGCAAGACAAGCACCATGGGCACCATCATAAGGAAAGGAAAGGTGTGTCAAGTCACCATGGGCATATTGTTAAAGCATGACAAGGTAAGTTTATGAAGACAAGGTGCCATGGGCAATATGGTAAGGCAAGGCAAGCCACGGAAATGTAGCATGTGCCCCTCATGAGACAAGGAAATGTAAGGCACCATGAGCTCCCAGGTAAGGCAAGGCACGGCAAGGCATGCACCATGGGCAACATGGAAGTGGAAGGCAAGTTAAAATAAGGCAAGGCAGCTCTCCATGGGCACAAGATTAGGGCAAGGCAACACAAGGCAAGCCAAAGCACCACAGGTACCATGGTAAGGCAAAGCAAGGCAAGGCACTATAGGCCCCACACTAAGGTAAGGCAAGGCAAGAAACCATGGGTACAATGGTAAGGCAAGGCAAGGCAAGGCAATGAAATGTAAGGCAAGAAAAGTCACCATGGGCACCATGGTATGGCAGGAAATGACAAGGTAAGGTACCATGGGCACCACGGTAAGGTAGAGCAGAAAAGGACACCATGAGCACATTGGGAAGGCAAGGAAAGGAAAGTCACCATGGGCAACATGGTAAGGCAAGGTAAGAGAAGGCAAGGCACCATTGGCACAATAGTAAGGCTTGGCAAGGAGAGGAAAGGCACTATTGGCAGCATGGTCACCATCGTAAGGCAAGACACAGCAAGGCAAGGCAAGGGAACACAACATGGGCAACATGATAAGGCAAGGCAAGACAAGTAAAGTCACCATCGTCACCATGGTAGGGAAAGGTAACACAAGACAACAAAAGGCATCATGGGCAACATGGTAATGCATGGTAAGGGAAGGCAAATAACCATAAACATCATGGTAATGCAAAGCAAGGCAAGATGATGAAATTTGCCATGAAAGCATGTGAAAGCTAGGCAACACAAGGTAAGACAAGGCACAATGGGAATCAGGCTAAGGCAAATGATGGAGAGTCAAACCACCATATGCACCATGGTTTGGAAAAGAAATGCACAGAAAGGCACCATGGGCAACATTGTAAGGCAACATGGTAAGGAAAGCCTAAGCACTATGGGCACCATGGTAAGGCAAGACAAGTGAACATGGGCACCATTGGAAAGCAAGGGAATCCAAGGCAAGGCAAGTCACCATGGGCATACGGTTAGGCAGGTCAAGGCAAGGCATCATCGACACTATGATAAGGCAATTCAAGGTGAGGCAAGCCACCATGGTCCCTGTGGTAAGGCAAGGCAAAGAACTATGGGTAACATGGTAATGCAATGGAAGGCATGGAAAGACAAGGAAACATGGGTAGCATGGTAAATTAAAGCAAGGCAAGGCATGTCCCAATGGGCACTATGATAGGGGAAGGTAAGACCATGTAATGCACCATGGGCAACGTGTTAAGGCAACACATGGCAAGGGAAGGCAACATGTACACCATGGTAAGGCAAAGCAATGCAAGATACCCAGGGCACCATGATTAGGCAAAACACAGCAAGGCAAGGCCAGCATGGCACCATGGACACCATGCTATTGCAAGACAAGGCAAGACAAAGCACCATGGGCAACATAGTAAGACAAAACAAGGCAAGACAAGGCATCATGATTACCATGGTAAGGCATGGCAAGGCAAGTTACTATGAGCATGATAATAAGGCAATGCATCATAGGCACCATGTTATGGCAAGGCAAGTCAAGTCTAGGCACCATGGACACCATGGTAAGGCAAGGGAAGGGAAGGCGAGGCACCATGGGCACCATTGGGAAGGCAAGGCAATTCAAGGCAAAGTAAGGCACCATAGGCATCACAGTAAGGCAAGAGGAGGCAAGACAAAGAATCGTGAGTATCATGGTAAGGTAAGGTCAGGCAAGGCAAGGCACATTGGGCACCATCATAAAGACAGTACAGCAAGGCAAGGAAACTCACAATGGGCACCATGATATGGCAAGGCAGCGCAAGCTACCATGGGCACCATGTTAAGGCAAACAAGGCAAGACAAGGAAAGGCACAATGGGAAACACAGTAAGGCAAGGGAAGGTAAGGCAACATAGGCATTGTGGTAAGGCACATCAAGGCAAGGCACCATGAGCACCAAGGTAAGGAGAGGCAAAGCAAGGCAAGGCAAGGAACCATAGGCACCATGGTAAAATAAGACAAGACAAGACAAGTCGCCATAGGTACCATGGTAACATAAGACAAGGCAAGGCACCATGGGCTCCATGGTAAGGCAAACAAGACTTGGCAAGGGAAGGCACCATGGGCACAATAGTGGGGCAAGGGAAGGCATGGTAAGGCACAATGGGAACCACAGTAAGGCAAGGCAACGCAAGGCTCCATAGGCATCATAGTAAGGCAAGTAAAGTCAGGAAATGGCACTGTGGGCACCATGCAATGGAAGGCAAAGCAAAGCAAGGAAAACAAAGCAACAAAGTCAGCATGGCAAGGCAAGACATGTCAAAGCAACATGAGCACCCTGGTATTTCACTACTAGGCAAGACAAGGCAAGGCAATAAGAGCACAAAGGTAAGGCAAGGTAATGTAAGTCGTGGTACTACTGGCACAATAGCAAGGCAAGGTAAGGAAAGGAAAGGAATAATAGGCATCATGGTATGGCAAGGTAAGGCAAGGCAAGGTGCCATGGGTACCATGGGAAGGCAGGGCAAGGCAAGGTACCATTGACAAAATGGTAAGACCTGTCAAATGAACGTACCATGGGCAACCTCGTAAGTAAAGGAAAAGCAAGCCATGATGAGCACCATGGTAACACAAGGCAAGTCAAAGTACCATGGGCACCATTTTGAGTCAGAGCAAGGCAAGGCAAGGCACAACTGGCAAAATGGAAGGGCAAAGCAAGGCATGTGGATGCAACAGGGAGACTATGGTAAGGCAACACAAGGGAAGGAAAGGAAAGGCAATGCACCATAGACACCATGGTAAGACAAGGGAATGCATGACAAGACACCATGGGCACTGTTGGAAATCAAGGCAAGGCAAGCCAAGGCACCATGGGCAGTATGCTAAGTCAAGGTAATGCATGATGGACACCATGGTGAGGCAAGGCCATGTGAGGCAAGACAAGGCAAGGCATGATGGACACAATTAAAAGGCAAGTGAAGCCATGGCAAGGCTCTGTGGGATCATTGATAAGGAAAGTCAAGGCAAGAAAATACAACGAAACATGCCATGGGCACCATAGTAACACATGGCAAGCCACAGAAAGGAACAATGTGCCCCTTGGTAAAGCAAGAAAATGCCAGGCACCAGGGTTACCGAAGTAAGACAAGACACTGCAAGGCATGTACCATGATTAACATGGAAGTGGAAGGCAAGTTAAGGCAAGGCAATGCAGCTCTCCACGGGCAAAACGTTAAGGCAATGCAACCCAAGGCAAGGCAACACAAGGAACCGTGGGCACCATGATAAGGCAAGGCAAGGCAAGCCAAGGCACCATAGGCACCATGGTAGTGCAAAGCAAGGCAAGGCATTGTAGGCACCGTGGTAAGGCAAGGCAAGGAAAGGAAACATTGGTACAATGGTAAGACAAGACAAGGCAAGGCAAGGCAAAGCATGACAATAAAAGGTAAGACAAGGCAAATTGCCATGGACCCCATGGTAAGGCAAGGAAAGGCAAGCTAAGACACCATGGACACCATGGTAAGGTAGAGCATGACAGGGCACTATGGGCATAATGGGAAGGCAAGGCATTCTGGGCATCATGGTAAGGCAAGGCAAGACAAAGCAGGGTACCATTGGGACAATAGTAAGGCATGGCAAGGAAAGGCAAGGCACCATGTGCAGCATTGGCACCATTGTAAGGTGTGGCAAGGTAAGGATCCATGAGTTCAAAGGCAACACAAGGCATGGGAAGAGTAGGTAAGGTAAGACAAAGCAAGGCAATGAAAGGTAAGGCAAGGCAAGTCGCCATGGGCACCATGGTAGGGCATGGCAAGCCAGGGAAAGAAACCGTGTGCCCCTGGTAAGGCAAAAATAGGCCAGACATCATGGCACAATCTTAAGGCAAACATGGCAAGGCAAGGCAAGGCACAATGGGCACCATGGTAAGGCAAGGCATGGCAAGTCAAGGCTCCATATTCACCATGGTATGGCAAGGCAAGGCAAGGCAAGATAAGATGCCATGTACACCACAGTAAGGCAAGACAAGGCAAGGCACCATGGGCTATGTAGTAAGTAAAGGCAAGGCAAGGTACCATGGGCACCATTGTAATGCAAGGCAAGCCAAAGGACCATGAGCACAATGTTAAGGCAGAGCAAGGAAAGACAAGGCAAGGCAAAGTTGGTCTCATGGAAAGGCAAAGCAAGAGATGTGAATGCACCATGGACACAATGGCAAGGTAAGACAAGGCATGGAAAGGCAATTCAAGGCACCATGGCAACCATGGTAAGGCAAGGGAAGGCAAGGCAAGACACCATGGGCACTGTGGGAAGGCAAGGCAAAGCATCCAAGGCACCATGGGCAGCATGGTAAGGCAAGGCAAGGCAAGGCACCATGGGCATCAAGATAAGGAAAGGACATGCAAGGCAAGGCAAGACAAGGTACCATACTAAGGCAAGGTAAGGAGTGGCAAGGCAACATGGGCACATTGGTAAAGGAAGACAAGGCAAGGCAATGCAAGGCATGGTGACATGGGCACCATGGTAGGGCAAGACAAGGAAAGGAAAGGTATCATAGGCACCACGGTATGGCAAGGCAAGGAAAGGTAAAGCACCTTTGGCATTACGGTGGAGCAAGCAACTCAAAGCACCATGAGCAACATGTTAAGGCAAGGCAGGGCAAGGCAACATGTGCAACATGATAAGAAAGGAAAGGCAAGGCTAGGCACCATAGGCACCATGGCAACACAAGTCAAGACAAAGTTCCATGGGCAACATATTAATTCAGAGCAAGGCAAGGCAAGGCTAGGTGCAATTGGCAATATGGAAAGGCAAAGCAAGGCATGTGAATGCAGTGTGGACACCATAGCAAGGCAAGATGAGGCAAGGAAAGGATACGCAAGGCAACCAAGGCACAATGGTCAACATGGTAAGGTATGTCAAGGCAAGACAAAACACCATAATCATCTTGGTACTGCAAAGTAACGCAAGGCAATGCAATTCTCCATGAGAACCATGGAAAGCCAAGACAATGCAAGGCAAACAAATGAACCATGGGAATCATGGTATGGCGAGGCAAGCCAAGGCAAAGCAAGATGGGAACCTTGGTAAGGCAGGGGAATGTAAGGCAACGCAAGGCATAATGGGAACCAGGATAATGCAAGTAAAGCACAGGGAAACCACTATGGGCACCATGGTATGGCAACAGAAGGTAAGGCAAGGCACTAAAGACACCATTGTAAGGCAAGGTAATAAAAGCCGAGGAACTATGGGCACCATGTTAAGGCAAGGCAAGAGAGCATGGGCATCATGGTAAAGCAAGGGAATGCAAGGCATTACATGCCTAATCCTGGTTCCCATTCTACCTTGAATTGTCTTACTTTTCCTTGGCTTACCAAGGATCCCTTCTTACCTTGCCTTGTGTTGCCTAGCCTGGCCATACCATAGTTCCCTGATTCATTTCCTTGCCTTGCAATACCTTGCTTTCTCATGGTTCCCATGATGAATTGCATTTCCTTGCCTTGCTTTGCATTACCGTGGTGATTATGGTGTTTTGCCAAGCCTTTCCATGCGTTACCATGTTGCCCATGGTGCCTTGTGTTGCCTTAGGTTTCCTTTTCTTACCATGGTTTCATGGTACATTTACTTGCCTTGCCTTGCCTTATCATGGCGCCTATATTTTCTTACCTTGCCTTGCCTTGCTGTGCTTTGCCTTACGATTTTACCCATGCTGCCCATGATGCCTTCCCTTTCCTTGTCATGTTTTACTATTGTGCCAATGGTGCCTTGCAGTGTCTTGCCTTGCCTTACCATTGTGACCAAGGTGCTTTGCCTTGCCTTGCCTTGCCTTGCCTTACCTGGGCACAATGATAAGACAAGGCAAGGCAAGGCAAGCATGGCACCATGGGCACCATGTCAATGCAAGTCAAGAGAAGTTGAAGCACCATGAGCATGATAGTAAGGCAAAACAAGCCAAGGCAGCATTTGTTCCATGGTAAGATACGCCAAGGCAAGGTACTATGGCCATCATATTAAGGCAATGAATCATAGGCACCATGGTATGAAAAGGAAAGGCAAGTCAGGGCACAATGGGCAACATGATAAGGCAAGGGAAGGCAAGGCAAGGCACCATGATCACCATGAAAAGGCGAGGCAAGGAAATGTAAGGCATCATGGGCATTATAATAAGGCAAGGAGAGGCAAGGCAAGGCAAGGCAAAGAACCATGAGCATCACGGTAAGGCAAGGCTACGCAGGCATATTGGTCACCATAGTATGGAAAGCCTGGAAAGAAAAGGAAACTCACAATGGGCACCATGATAAGGCAAGGCAACGCAGGGTATCATGGGCACCATGGTAAGGCAAACATGGCAAGGCAAGGAAAGATACAATGGGCACCATGGTAAGGCATGGAATGGAAAGGAAAGGCACCATATTCATCGTTGTTAGGCAAAGCAAGGCAAGGCACAGCAGGCAAGGCAAAGCAAGGTAAGGCAAGGAAAGACAAGGCACCCCTGGCACCATGGTAAGGCAAGGCAAAGGAATACAGGAACCGCAAAGCAAGGACAATGAGTACCTTGGTAAGGGAAGGCAAGGGAGGTCATGGCACCCTGTGCTCCAAGGTAATGCAAAGTAAAGCAAATTAAGGTAAGGTAAAGCAAAGCATCATGGGCATCATGGTAAGGCAGGGCAAGGCAATAAAAGGCACCAAGGGTACCACAGTAAGGCAAGGGAAATTAAGGCAACAGAGGCACCATGGTAAGACAAGGCACTGTTTACATCATGGTAAGGCAAGGCGTGGCAAAGCAAAGCAAGGCAAGAAAGAATAGGCATCATGGTAAAACAAGGCAAGGCAAGGCAAGTCACCATGGGCATCATGGCAATGAAAGACAATACAATGCAACACGGGCACCATGGTAAGGCAAGGCAAGACAGGGCAAGGAAGGCACCATGGTCACAATGGAGAGGCAAAGCAAGGCATAGTAAGAGACATGGGCACCACAGTAACATGAGGTAATGCAAGGCACCACGGGCACCATGGTAAGGCAAGGAAATTCAGGAAAAGGCACTGTAGGCATCATGTAAAAGAAAGGAATAAAAGGCAAAAAAAGGCAAGGCAACAAAGTCACCATGGTAAGACAATGCCAGGCAAGACAAAGCACCATGGGCACCCTGGTAAGTCAAGACTAGACAAGGCAAGGAAAGGCAAGGCAATAAAGGCACCATTGTAAAGCAAGGCAGTGCAAGTTGAGACATTATGGTCGCCATGGTAAGGCAAGGCAAGGGAAATAAAAGCACCATGGGCACCATGGTAAGGCAAGGGAAGGCCAGACAAGGCACCAGGGGCAACATGATATGGCACGGCAATGCAAAGCAAAGCACCATGGGCAATATGGTATGGAAAGTCAATGCAAGGCAAGGCAAAATGGGCACCATGGTAATGCAAGGCAAGTAAAAGGACCATGGAAACCTTATTAAGGTTGAGCAAGGCATGGCAAGGCAAGGCACAATAGCAACAAAGATAGGCAAAGCAAGGCCTGTGAATGTACCAAGGAAACCATGGCAGGGCAAGACAAGGCAAGGAAAGGCATGGCAAGGCACCATGGCCCCCATGGTAAGGCAAGGAAATGCAAGGCAAGACACCACAGGCACTGTAGGAAGGCAAGGCATTGCAAGGCAAGACACCATGGGCAGCATTGTAAGGCAAGACAAGACACGATGGACCCCATGGTAAGGCAAGGCTATGAAAGACAAGGCAAGGCACCATGGGCAAAATAATAAGGCAAGGCAAAGTGTGGCAAAACACAATGGGCATATTGTTAAAGCAAGACAAGATAAGAGAACACAAGGCAAGTTGCCCTGGGCCCCATGATAGGGCAAGGAAAGCCATGGAAAGCCACCATGAATCATTTGGTAAGGCAAGGGAAGGCAAGGCACCATGGACACCATGGTAAGACAAGGACATGCAAGGCAAGGCAAGGCAAGGCACTGTGGGCACCATAATAAGGCTAGGCAATGTGTGTCAGTGCACCAAGGACATATTGGTAAAGCATGACAGGATAAGGCAACGCAAGGCATGGTTCCATGGGCACCATGATAGGAAAAGGCCTGCCATGGAAAGGCACCATGTGCTATTTCATAAGGCAAGGAAAGGCAAGGCACCATGGGCATAAAGTTGGGAAAGGCATGGCAAGGCATCCACAATGTGCAACATGGAAGTGGAAGGCAATTAATGCAAGGCAAGGCAGTTCACCATGGGCAAAACGTTAAGGCAAGGCAACGTAAGGCAAGGAAATGCAGGACATTATGGCACCATGGTAGGACATGGAAAGGCAAGCCAAGGTACCATAAGCACCATGGTAAATAAAAGCAAGGAAAGGCACTATAGGCACTATGATAAGGTAAGATAATGAAAGGAACCATGGGTACAATTGTAAGCAAGGCAAGAGAAGGCAAGGCAAGGCAATGAAAAGTAAGGTAAGGCAAGTGTCCATGGGCACCATGGTAATGCAGGGAAGGCAAGGTAAGTCACCATGGGCAACATGGTAATGTCAGACACTACAGGGCACAATGGGCACAATGGGAAAGCAAGGCAAGGCAAGAAACCATGGGCTCAATGGTAAGGCAAGACAAATCAAGGCACCACTGGCACAATAGTAAAGTTTGGCAACAAAAGACAGGGCACCATGTGCAGCATGGGCACCATTTTAATGCAAGACACAGCAAGGCAAGGCAAGGTGAGACAATTTGGGGACAATAATAAAGGAAGGCAAAGGAAGTAAAAGCACCATGAGCACCGTGTTAAGAAAAGACAACAAAAAGCAACACAAGGCACCATGGACAACATGGTGACACAAGGCAAGGCAAGGCAAAACACCGTAATTACCAAGGTAATTCAAAGGAAAGCACAGCAATGCAATTCGCCATGGGAAACATGGGAGAGCAAGGCAACACAAGGTAAGGAAATGAACCATGGGAACCATGGTATGGCAAGGCAGAGCCCCATGGGAAACTTTGTAAGGTAAGGAAAAGTAAGTGAAGGTAAGACACGAAGGGAAACAGGCCAAGGCAATTAAAATGGAGGCAAGCCAGCATGGGCACCATGGTATGGCAATGCAAGGCAAGGCAAGGCACCATGGCCACCATTGTAAGGCAAGGTAGGAAAGCCTAGGCGCTGTGTGCACCATGGTACACACCAAGGCAAGGCAAGTGATCATGGGCACATGGTAAAGCAAGGTAATGCAAGAAAAGCAAGAAACCATGGGTGTATGGTTAGGCAAGGCAAGGCAGGCATCATGGTCATCATGGTAAGCAAGTCAATGTGAGGTAAGCCCCATGGGGCCCATGGTAAGTCAAGGCAAAGCAAGGCAAAGCAGCATGGGTATCATGGTAATGCAAGGGAAGGCAGGGCAAGGCAAGTCTCCATGGGCAGCATGGTAAGGTAAAACAAGGCAAGGAACGTCCCAATGGGCACTATGGTAGGGGAAGTAAAGGCAATGCAATGCACCATGGGCAACATATTAAAGCAAGGCATTGCAACACAAGGCAAGATGTGCACCATGGTAATGCAAAGCAACACACTGAACCCTGGTAAGGCATAAAGCAAGGCAAGACAAGCATGGCACCATGGGCACCACGTTAGTGCAATTTAAGGCAAGACAAAGCACCACGGGCACCAGAGTAAGGCAAAACAAGACAAGTAAAGGCACCATGGTTACCATGGTAGGGCATGGCATGGCAAGGAACTATGGACATCATAGTAAGGCAATGCATCACAGGCACCATGTTATGGTAAGTCAAGGCAAGTCAAGGCACCACTGGCAATATGGTAAGGCAAGACAAGTGATTGCAGGCACTCTAAAGCAAGAAAGGGAAAGGAAAAAGGATGTACCACTCATGCCATGGTAAAAGAAGGCAAGGAAAGTCAAGGCACCATGGGCTCCACGGTAATGAAAAGCAAGGAAAGTTAAGGCAAGGCAAGGCAGCAAAGGGCAACATAGTAAGGCCAGGCAAGGCAATAAAACACACCATGGTCACCACGGTAAGGTGAGGGAAGGTAAGGCAACATAGGCAACATGATAAGGCAAAGAAAGCAAGGCACCATGGGCAACATGGTAAGGCGAGGCAAGGTAAGGCAAGGGACCAGAGGCACCATGGTAAAACAAGGCTAGGCAAGGAAAGGTGCCATAGGCACCATGGTAACTTAAGGCAAGGAATCATGGGCACGATGTTAAGGCAAGGAAAGACATGGTATGAGAAGACATCATGGGCACAATGGAGAGGCAAGGCGAAGTATGGTAAGGCGCCATGGGAACAATGGTAAGATGACACAACGCAAAGTACTATGTACGCCATGGTAAGGCAAGGAAAGTCAGAAAAAAGCAATGTGGGAACCATGTAAAGGAAGATAAGGCAAAGCAAGGATAGGCAAGGCATTACAGTCACCTTTGTAAGTCAAGGCAAAGCATGTCAAAGCACCATGGGCCCCCTAGTATGTCAAGAAGATTCAAGGTAAGGCAATGCAAGGCAGTAAGAGCACCAGAGTAAGGCAAGGCAATGCAAGTCGAGGCCTTATGGTCACCATGGTATGGCAAGGAAAGGAAAGGAAAGGCATCATAGACACCATGGTACTGCAACACAAGGCAAGGAAAGGCGCCATGGGCACCATGATAAGGCAAGATAAGTCAAGACAAGGCAAGGCACCAAGGGCAACAGGGTAAGGCGCAGCAAGACATCAAGGGCAACATGGTAAGGAAAGGCAATGCAAGGCACCATGGTAACACAAGTAAATTCAAAGGACCATGGGTACCATGTTAAGGAAAAGCAAGGCCAGGGAAGGCACAATTGGCAACATAGAAAGAAAAAGCAAGGCATGTGAATGCACCATAGACACCATGGCAAGGAAAGACAAGATAAGGAAATTCAAGGCAAGGCATCGTGGCCTCCATGGTAAGGCAAGGACAAGCAAGGCAAAACACCATGGACACTTTGGGAAAGCCAGGCAAGGCAAACCAAGTGGCAGCATTGTAAGGCAAGGCAAGGCACGATGGACATCATGGCAAGATGAGGCCATACAAGGCAAGGCAAGGTACCATGGGCACCAACATAAGGCAAGACAAGGTGTGGCAAGGCAACATGGGCACATTGGTAAAGCAAGACAAGGCAAGGCAATGGAAGGCAAGGTGCCATGGGCAACATTATAGGGTTAGGAAAGATACATAAAGGTACCATGTGCCCCCGGGTAAGGCAAGGAAAGGCAAGACACCATGGGCATTAAGTTAAGGCAAGGCATTCAAGGCATGCACCATGAGCAACATGGAGGTGGAGGCAAGTTAAGGCAAGGCAAGGCAGCTCTCCATGGGCATAACGTTAAGGCAAGGCAAGGCAAGACAAGGCACCACTGGCAAAATTGTAAGACAAAGCAAGGCAAGGCACCATAGGCACAGTGGTAAGGCAAAGCAAGGCAAGGAACCCTGAGTACAATGGTAAGGCATGGCAAGGCAAGAAAATGTAAGGCAAAGCTAAGTAAGACAATAAAACGTAAGGCAAGGCAAGCCACCAAAGGTAACATGGTAAGGCAGGGAAAGGTAAGGGGTGGCACTATGGGCACAATTGTAATGTATGGCATGACAGGTGACCATGGGCACAATGATAAAGAAAGGCAAGGCAAGCCACCATGGGCACAAAGGTAAGGCAAGGCAAGACAAAGCAAGGTTCCTTTTCCACAAAAGAATGGCATGGCAAGGAAAGGCGAGGCACCATCGTCAGCATGGACACCATTGTAAAGCAAGAAAAGCAAGACAACATGGGCACCATGACAAAGCAAGGCAAGGAAAGCCACCATGGGCACCATAGTAAGGAAAGGCAATGCTTGGCAACAAAAGGCCCCATGGGCAACATGGTAGCATATGGCAAGGCAAGGCAAGGTAAAACACCATAATCACCATGGTAGTGGAAAGCAAGGAAAGACAACACAATTAGCCATGAGAACAATGATAAAGCAAGGCAATGCAAGGCAAGGAAATTAACCATGTGATCGACGGTATGGAAAGGCAAGTTAACTCAAGGTACCATGGGAACTTTGGTAAGGTGAGGGAAAGTAAGGCAAGGCAAGGCACAATGGGAAACAGGCTAAGTCAAGTAAAAGACAGACTAGCTACCATGGGCACCACAGTATGGCAGGGCAAGGCAAGGCACCATGGGTACAAATTTAAGGAAACAATGCAAGCCAAGCAACTTTGGCCACCATGGTAAGGCAAGGCAAGGGAATATGGGCACCATGGTAAAGCAAGGGAATGCAAGGCAAGGCAAGTCACCATGGGCATATTGTTTGGCAAGGCAAGGCAAGGCAGAATGGGTACCATGGTAATGCAAGGGAAGACATGGCAAGACAAGGCACCATGGGCAGCATGGTAAGGTAAATTAAGGCAAAGAATGTTCCAAAGGGCACTAAGGTAGAGGAAAGTTAAGGCAAATCAATGCACCATGGGCAACACGTTAATGCAAGACATGGCAAGGCAAGGTAACATTTGCACTATGTTGAGGTAAAACAAAGCAAGCACACTGGGCACTATGGTAAGGCAAAGCAAGGCAGGGAAAGGCAAGCGAGGCACAATGGGCACCATGTTAATGCAAGTAAAGGCAATAAAAAGCACAATGTGCATCACAGTAAGGCAAAACAGGCAAGGCAGGGCACCATAGATACCATGGTACCGCATGGCAATGCAAGTCAAGGCACCATGGGAAGCATGGTGAGGCAAGGGAAGGTAAGGCAAGGCACCAAAGACACCCTGGAAAGGCAAGGCCAGGTAATGCAAGGCACAGTAGGCATCATGGTAAAGAAAGGCCAGGCAAGGTAACGCACCATAAGCATCATGGTAAGGCAAGGCAAGGCAAGGCAATTCACATTGTGCACCATGATAAGGAAAGCACGGCTAGGCAAGGAAACTCAATGGGAACCATGATAAGGCAATGCAAGGCAAGGAACCATGAGGACCATGGAATGGCAAACATGGCAAGTTAAGAAAAGGCACAGTGGGCAACATGGTAAGGCAAGGCATGACAAGGCAAGGCACCATATTCAGCATGGTAAGGCAAAGCAAGAAAGCCAAGGCACCGTAGGCACCATGGTACGGCAAAGGAACGAAAAGCACTATAGGCACTGTGGTAAGGCAAGGCAAGGCAAGGAAACTTGGGTACAGTGATAAAGCAAGGCAACAGAAGAGAAAGAATGGTAAGGCAAGGCAATGAAAGGTAATGTAAGGCAAGTAACCATGGGAAACATGGTAAGGCAGGGAAAGGCAAGGTAAGGCACCATGGACACCATCGTAAGGCAGGGCATGACAGGGCAGCATGGTCACAATAGGAGGGCATGGAAAGACAAGGCACCATGAGCACAATGGGAAAGCAAGTCAAGGCAAGACATCTTGGGCTCCATGGTAACGCAAGGCGAGACAAGGCAAGGCAACATTTGCACAATAGTAATGTATGGCAAGGCAAGGTAAGGCACCCTGGGCAGCATGGGTACCATCATAAGGCAAGGCACAGCAAGGCAAGCCTAGGCAAGACAAAACAACATGGTCACCTTGATAATGCCAGGCAAGACAAGGCAAGTAAAGGCACCATGGGCACCATGGTAAGAAAAGGCAAAGCAAGGCAACATAAGGCATCATGGGCAACATGGTAAGGCAAGACAAGGCAAGGCCCCATGGGCAACATGGTAACACATGGCAAGGCAAGACAAAACACCATAAGAACCGCGGTAATGCAATGCAATTTGTCATGCAAACCATAGGTAAGCAAGGCAATGAAAAGCAAAGAAATGAACAATGGGAGCCATGGTATGGCAAGGCAGGGAATCATGGCAACCTTGGTAAGGCAAGTAAAGGAGAGGCAATAAACCATGGGTACCATGGTATGTCAACGCAAAGGAAGGCACCATGGGCACCATTGTAAGGCAATTTAAAGTAAATATTGGAATGATGGACACCATGGTAAGGCAAGGCAACGAAGCATGGGCACCCTAGAAAATAAAGGGAATGCAAGGCACCATAGGCATCAAGGTAATGCAAGACCAGGAAAGGCAAGGCACCAAGAGCATGATAGTAAGGCAAGGCAAGGCCAGGCAAGGCACATTGGGCGCCATGGTAAAGAAAGCATGGCAAGGCAAGGAAACTCACAATGGACACCATGATAAGGCAAGGAAAAGTAGGGTACCATGGGCACCATGGTAAGGAAAACATGGAAAGTCAGGGAAAGGTACAATGTGCACCATGCTAAGGAAAGGCATGGAAAGACAAGGCACCAAATTCACCACGGTAAAGTAAAGCAAGGCAAGGCAAGGCAAGACAAGGCACCACTGGCCCTATGGTAAGGCAAAGCAAGGGAAGGGAGGCATTGCAAAGCAAGTCAAGGCAACAAGTACTCCATTGTAAGGAAGGGCAAGGCAAGGTAAGGCTAAGCAAGACATCATGGGTGGCATGGTAAGGCAAGGCAAGGCAATAAAAGGCACCATTGGCACCTACAGTAAGGCAAGAGAATGTAAGGGAGCATAGGTACCATGGTAAGGCTAGGCAAGGCAAGGCAAGAAACCATGGTAAAACAAGGCAAGACAAGGCAAGGCACCATAGGCACCATGGTAACTTAAGGCAAGGAAAATCACCATGGACACTATGGTAAGGCCAGGCAAGACATGGGAAGGGAGGCACAATGAGCAGAATGGAGGGTCAAGGCAAGTCATGGTAAGGCAAGGAATGTCAGGAAAAGGCACTGTGGGCACCATGTACAGGAATGCAAGGCAAAGCAAGGAAAGGCAAGGCAACAAATTCACCATGATAAGGCAAAGCAAGGCATGTCGAACACCACGGGGACCCTGGTAAATCAAGCCTAGGTAAGGCAAAGAAGGCAAGGCAAGGCAGTAAAGGCACCATGATAAGGCAAGGCAATGCAAGTGGAGGCCTTATTGGCAACATAGTAAGGCAAATCAAAGAAAGGAAAGACATATGCACCATGGTATGGCAAGGAAAGGAAAGGCAATGCCCTATGCGCACCATGGTCAGGCAAGGAAATGCAAGTCGACACATTATGCGCATCATGGCAAGGCAAGGCAAGGCAAGACAAGGAAAGGCATCATAGGCACCATGGTATGGAACGGCAAGATAAAGCAAGGTACCATGGGCACTATGGTAAGGCAAGTCACCGCAAGGCACAATGTGCAATGTGTTAAGGAAAGCAAGGCAAAGCTAGGCATCATAAGAACCATGGTATCACAAGTCAAGACAAAAAACCATAGCACCATGTTAATTCAGACAAAGGCAAGGCAAGGCAAGGCACAACTGTCAACATGGAAAGACAAAGAAAGGCATGTGAATGCCTTATGGACAAAATGACAAGGGAAGCCAAGGCAAGGAAAGGAAAGGAAAGGCACCATGGCCACCATGGTAAGGCAAGGAATGGCAAAACAAGACACTATGGGCACTGTGGGAAGGCAAAACAAGGCAAGGCAAGCCAAGGCACCAGGAGCAACATGGTAAGGCAAGTTAAGGCACCATGGACTCCATGTTAAGGCAATTCCATGCAAGGCAAGGCAATGCACCATAATAAGGCAAGGCAATGCATGGCAAGGCACCATGGACACATTGGTAAAGCAAGACAATACTAGAAAATGTAAGGCAACATTCCATGGGCACTATGGTGGGGCAAGGCAAGCCAAGGAAAGGCTCCATATGCCACCTGGTAAGGCAAGGAAAGGGAAAGCACCATGGGCACCCACATATGGCAAGGCATGGCAAGATATGCGCCATGGACGACATAGAATTGGAAGGCAAGTTACAGCAAGGCAAGGCGGCTCTCCATGGGCACAATGTTAAGGCAAGGCAACGCAAGGCAATGCAATGCAAGGCAACATGGGCACCATGGTGAGGCAAGAAAAAGCAAGCCAAGTCACCATAGGCACCATGGTAAGGTAACGGAAGGCAAGGCAATATATGCACCATGATAATGCAGGGCAAGGCAAAGAACTATGGGTACAATGATAAGACAAGGCAAGACAAGGCAAGACAAGGCAAGACAAGGCAAGGCAATGAAAGATAAGGCAAGGCCAGCTGCCATAGTCACCAATGTTAGTAAGGGAAAGGAAAGGTAAGGCATCATGGGCACCATGCTAAGATAGGGCATGACAGGGAACCATGGGCACAATGGGATGACAAGTCAAGGTAAGGAACCATAAGCACCATTGTAAGGCAAGGCAAGACAAAGCAAGGCACCATTGGCACAATATTAAGTCATGACAAGGAAAGGTAAGGCATCATGGGCAACATGGGCACCACCCTAAGGCAAGGCACAACTGTGCAAGGAAAGGAAAGACAACAGGGACATCATGATAAGGCAAGGGAAGGTAAGTAAATGCACCATGGGCACCATGGTAAGGAAAGGCAACTGAAGGCAACACAAGTCACCATGGGCAACATGGTAACACATGGCAAGATAAGGCAATACACTGTAATCACTGTGGTACTGCAAAGCAATTCAAGGCAACGCTGTTCGCCACAGGAACTATGAGTGCAAGGCAACACAAGACAAGGAAATGAATCATGAGAACCATGGTATGGCAAGACAAGGCAAGGCAAAGCACCATGGGAACCTTGGTAAGGCAAGGGAAAGTAAGGCAAGGTATGGCACAATGGGAAACAGGCTAAGGCAAGTAAAGGAGAGGCAAGTCCCCATGACACCACGATATAGCTACGCAAGGCAAGGCACCATGGGCACTATTGTAAGGCAATGTAAGGCAAGACTAGGCACTATGGGCAGCATGGTAAGGCAAGGCAAGGGAGTATGGGCAACATGGTAAAGCAAGGTAATGCAAGGTAAGGCAAGGCAAGGCAAGTCACCAGGGGTGAATGCTTAGGTAAGGCATGGCAAGGCATCATGGGCACCAAGGTAAGGCAAGTCAAGGAGAGACAAGCCATCATGGCCCCATGGTAAGGCAAGACAAAGTAAGGCAATACAAAGCAAAGCATAGCAGCATGGGTACCATGGTAATGCAAGGGAAGTCACGGCAAGGAAAGGCAAGGCAAGGCACCATTGGGAGCATAGTAAGGTCAAGAAAAGCAAGGCACATCCCAATGGGCACTATTGTAAGGGAAGGTAAGTCAATGGAATGCACCATGGGGAACATGTTAAGGCAAGACATGGAAAGGCAAGGCCACATGTGCACCATGGTAAGTCAAAGCAACGCAAGGCACCCTAGGAAATCTCATAAGGCAAAGTAAGGCAAGGCCATGCAAGCATGACACAATGGGCAACATGTTAATGCAAGTCCAGGCAAGAGAAAGCATCATGGGTGCCATAGTAAGGCAAAACAAGGCAAGGCAAGACACCACGCTTACCATGGTAAGGCATGGCAAGGCAAAGGACTATGGGCATCATAGTAAGGCAATGCATCAAAGTCACCATGGTATGGCAAAGCAAGGTAAGTCAAGGTACCATAGGCACCATGGTAAGGCAAGGGAAGGCAAGGCACCATGGGTACCATGGGGAGGCAAGGCAAGGCAAGGCATCATAGGCGTCATGGTAAGGCAAGGCCAGGCAAGGCAAGGCAACATGAGCATCATGTTAAGGCGAGGCCACTCCAGGCACATTGAATACCAATTTAAGGAAAGCACGGCAAGGGAAGGAAATTCACAATGGGCACCATGATAAGGCATGGGAAGGCAAGTAACTATGGGCCGATGGTAAGACAAACATGGCAAGTCAAGAAAAGGCAAAATGGGCACCATTGTAAGGCAAGGCATGGCAAGGCAAGAGACCATATTCACCACGGTAAGGTAAAGCAAGATAAGTCAAGTTAAAGCAAAGCAAGGCAAGGCAAGGCACCACTGGCACCATGGTATTGCAAGGCAAGGGAAGGCAGGCACTGCAAAGCAAGGCAAGGGAACGTACTATGCATACCACGGTAACAGAAGGCAAGGCAAATCAAAGCACCATGGGCTACATGGTAATGCAAAACAAGGCAAGGTAAGGCAAGGCAAGGCACAATGAGCAGCATGGAATGGCAGAGCAAGACAAAAGGCATGATGGGAACCACGGTAAGGCAAGTTAAGGTAAGGCAACATAGGCACCATGGTAAGGTAAGGCATGCCATGGCACCATGGGCAAAATGATAAGATGAGGTAAGGCAAGGAACCATGGGCACCATGGTAAAACATGGCAAGGCAAGGTGCCATGGGCTCCATTATAATGTAAGGTGAGGCAAGGTACAATTGGCACAGTGTAAGGTAAGGTAAGACATAGCAAGGGAAGGCACCATGGGAACAATAGAGAGGCAAGGAAAGGCAGAGTAAAGAGCCATGGGCACCATTGTAAGGCAAGGAAAGTCAGGAAAAGTCACCGTGGGCATGATGCATAGGAAGGCAAGGCAAAGCAAGGAAAGGCAAGGCAACAACATTACCATGGTAAGACAAGGTAATGCATGTCAAAGCACCATGGGCATCCTGGTAAATCAAGACGAGGCAAAACAAGGCAAGGCAAGGCAATGAGGGCACCATTGTAAGGCAAGGCAATGCAAGTAGAGGTATTATAAGCACCATGGTAAGGCAAGGCAAGGAAAGGAAAGGAAAGGCATCTTAGGCACAATGGTATTGCAAAGCAAGAAAGGCAAAGCATCATGGGCACTGTGGTGAGGCAAGGCAAGGCAAAGCACCCTAGGTAACATGGTAAGGTTAGTCAAGGAAAGGCATAATGGGCAATATTTTAAGAAAAGGCAAGCAAGTCACCATGGGCACCATGGTAATGCAAAGCAAGACAAAGGACCATGGACACAGTATTAAGGCAGGGCAAGGCAAGGGAAGGCAAGGCCTAATTGGCAACATAGAAAGGAAAAGCAAGGCATGTGAATGCACCAGGGACACACGGCAACGCAAAACAAGGCAAGGAAAGGCAAGGCAAGGCACCACGGCCTCCATGATAATGCAAGGGAAGGCAAGGCAAGACACCATGGTCATTGTGGGAAGGCAAGGCAAACCAAGGCACCATGAGCAGCATAACAAGTCAAGGCAAGGCACCATGAACACCATGGTAAGGCAAGGCTTTGCAAGGCAAGGCAAGGCACCATGGGCACCATCATAAGGCAAGCCGAGGCATGGCAAAACACCATGTGCACTTTGGTAAGGCAAGACCAAGAAAATTAATGCAAGGCAAGCTGCCATGGGCACCATGGTAGTGCAAGAGAAGCCACAGAAAGGCACCATGTATACCCTGCTAAGGCAAGGAAAGGAAAGGCACCATGGGCACTCATGTAAAACAAGGCATGGCATGGCATGCACCATGGGCAACATGAAAGTGGAGGGAAAGTTAAGGTAAGGCATGGCATCTCTCCATGGGCACAACTTGTGTTGCCTTGCCTTCCTTTCCATGGTGCCCACAGTGCCTTTTTCTGACTTTCCTTGCCTTACCATGATACCCATGCTACCTTGCATTGCCTCCCCTTACCATGGTTACCATGGTGCCTTACCTTCCCTAGCCTTACCATGGTGCCCATAGTGGCTTGGATGGACATAACTTGCCTTACAATGGTGACCATATAGTGCCTTACCTTGCCCTTCCCTGCCTTACCATGTTTCCCATGGTGACTTGCCTTTACTTACCTTTCATTGCCTCACCTTGTCTTGCCTTGACTTATCTCCCCTTGCCTTGCCTTATCAGTGTACCAATGCTTCCTTGCCTTGCCTGCCTTACCACGATGATTATAGTGTTTGCCTTGCTTTGCCTTACCATGGTGCCTATGGTGCCTTGGGTTGCCTTGTCTTGCGTCTCCATTGTGCTCATGGTGCCTCCCCATGCCATGTCTTGCCTTGCCTTACCATTGTACCCATGGTGTCTTTGATGCCTTATGTTACCTTGGTGCCCATGGCACCCTCTCTTGTCTTGCCTTGTTTTACCATGGTGCCTATGGTTCCTTACCCTGTGTTGCCTTGTCTTGCCTTACCATGTTGAACATGGTGCCTTGCCTTGCCTTGCCTTACCATGGGGCCTATGTTGCTTTATCTTCCCTTGCCTTAGCATGGTGCCCAAGATGCCATTTATTGCCTTGCCCTTCCTTACCATGCTGCCCATTGTCCCATCCCTTGCCTTTCCTTGCCTTCCTTTGCATTACCAAGGAGCCCATGGTACCTCGATTTGCCTTGCCTATCATTACCATTCTACACATTGTATGTATCCTTGTCTTGCTTTGCAGTGCCTGCATTCCCTTTCCTTGCCTTACCATGCTGCCAGTGGTACCTTGCCTTGCCTTGACTTGGCTTACCTTGCTTTGCCTTGCCTTTTCGTTTCTTGCTTTACTTTACCATGGTGAATAACGTGCCTTGCCTTGCCATGCCTTACCTTACCGAGGTGCCCATTGTGCCCATCCTTGCCTTGCCATATTTCCCTTCCCATGGTGAACATGGTTCCTTGCCTTGCCTTATAATCGTGCCCATTGTGAGTTTTGTTACCTTGCTGTGTTTTCCTTACCTTGGTGCCCAATGTACCTTGCCTGGCCTTATCATGATGTTCATGGTGCCTTGTCTTGCCTGGCCTTACCTTACCATGATGCCTATGATGCCTTACATTGCCTTGCGTTGCCTTGCCTTCCCATGGTGCACATGGTGCCTTGACTTGCCTAGTCTTGCCATACCATGGTGCCTATGATTCATTTCCTTACTATGATGCCCATAGTGTTTTGCCTTGCCATGCCTTACCAAGGTACACATGGTGCCTTGATTTGCCTTGTTTTGTCTTACTGTGGTACCCATGGTGGTTTGTTTTGTCTTGACTTGCATTAACATGGTCCCCATGGTGTCATGCTTGCCTTGCCTTGCTTTACCTTACCATGGTGCCCAGAGTGCCTTGAGCTGTTTTTCCTTACCACGGTGCACATGTTGCTTTACCTTGTCATGCCTTGCCTTAACATGTTGCCCATGGTGCATTGCATTGCCTTACCTTACCCTGCCATAGTGCACATTGCGAGGTGTCTTGCCTTGCTTTACCTTATCATGCTGCCCATAGTACCCTGCCTTTCCGGACTTCCCTTGAATTACCATTTTACCCATGGTGCTTTGCCTTAGTTTGCCTTGCCTTACCATGTGGCCCATGGTTGCTTGCCTCACCTTGACTTGCCTTATCATGGTACCCATGATGCCTTGCCTTGCCTTGTCTTGCCTAACCATACACCCATGGTGACTTACCTTGCCTTGAATTCCTTTGCTTTACCATGGTGCCCATGCTCCCTTGCCTTGACTTACTATGGTTCCTGTAGTGACTAGGCTTGCCTTACCCTGCCTTACAATGGTGCCCATGGTGCCTTGCTTTGTCTTGCATTGTCATACCACGGTGTCCATTGTGACTTGCCTCTCCTTCACTTCCTTTAGACTGTTTCCCATTGTGCCTTGCCTTGCCTTACTTTCCCTTGCCTTATCAAGGTTCCCATGGTGGCTTTCCTTGCCTTGCCTTGCCATAACATTGTTACCATGGTTCATTTCCTTGCCTTGGGTTGCCTTGCTCTCCCATGGTTCCCATGGTGAATTGCGTTGCTTTGCCTTGCTTTGCATTACCAGGGTGATCATGCTGTTTTACCTTGCCTTGCCTTGCCATTCAGTACCATGTTGCCCATGATGCCTTGTGTTGTCTTGCTTTGCCTTTCCTTACCATGGTGTCCTTGGTGACTTTACTTGTCTTGCCATGCCTTATCATTATTCCCATGTTGTCTTGCCTTGCCTTGTCTTGCTGTGTCTTGCCTTACAATGGTACTCATGCTGCCCAAGGTGCCTTGCCTTTCCTTGTCATGCCTAACTATCGTGCCAGTGGTGCCTTGTTTTCTCTTGCTTTGCCTTACCATGGTGCCCATAGTGCCTTGCCTTGCAACCCCATTGTACCCATGGTGCCTGGTCTTGCCCTACCTTCCCATTGGGCCCATGGTGAGCTGTTGTACCCTACCTTACCATGATGCCCATGGTGGCTTTCCTTTAAATTCCCTGCCTTACCATGGTGCCCATTGCCACTTTCCTAGTCTTACCTTCCATTGTCTCGCCTTGCCTTGCCTTGCTTTCTCTTGCCTTGCTTTGCCTTACAATTGAACCCATGGTACCTTGCCTTGCCTTGCGTTACCTCAGTGCCAATATTGCCTAGCCTTGCTTTGCCTGATCATGGTGCCTGTATTGTCTTGTCTTGACTTGCCTTGGCTTATCATGTTGCCCATGTGTCTTACATTACCTTGCCTTGCTTTGCTTTGCCTTAAACTTCTGCCCAGGGAGAGCCGCCTTCCTTGCCTTAACTTGCCTTCCACTTCCATGTTGCCCAGTTGGCATGATTTGCTGTGCCTTGCCTTACCTGGGTGCCCATGGTGCCTTGCCTTTCCTTGCCTCACCAGGTGGCACATGGTGCCTTTCTGTGGCTTGTCTTGCCTTGCAATGGTGCCCATGGTACCTTGCCTTCCATTGCCTTGCTTCGTCTATCATTACCAATGTGCCCATGGTGACTTGCCACATCTTGCCCTGCCTTATAATGGTGCCCATGGTGCCTTACCTTGCCTTGCATGGCCTTGCATTACCATGATGTCCATGGTTTCTTGCCTTGCCTTATCATTCTTCTCATGGTGCCTTGGCTTGCCTTGCCTTCCCACAGTGTCCATAGTGTCTTGCCTTGTGTTACCTTACCATGGTGTCCATGAGGCCTTGCCTTGCCTTTGCTTGCCTTGTCTTGTATTGCCATGGTGTCCATGGTGCATTCACATGTCCTGCTTTGCCTTTCACTGTAGTAAATTGTGCCGTTTCTTGCTTTGTCTTGCTCTCCCTTAACATGGTACCCATGATCCTTTGTTTTGTCTTGCATTACCATGGTGCCCATGGTGCCTTGCCTTGCCTTTCATTCGTTGCCCACGGTGCCTTGCCTTACCAAGTCTTAGCATGTTGTCCATGATGCCTTGCCTTTCCATGCCATACTATGCATGACTTGCATTGCCTTGCCTTACTGTGGTGACTTTATTGCCTTGCCTTGCCTAGTCTTGACTTAAAAGTGTGCCTATAGTACTATGACATGCCTTGCTTAGCCTTACTATGGTGACCGTGTTGCCTTGCTTTTTATAGCTTTACCTTTCCTTCCTTTACGTTGGGCCAATAGTGCCTTTTCCTGACTTTTCTTGCCTTACCATAGTGCCCATTGTGCCTGGCATTGCCTCGCTGTACTATGTTGCCCATGTTGCCTTACCATGCCTTGACTTACCTCTGCATTGTGCCCATGGTGTCTTCTTTTGTCATGACTTGCCTTGCCTTACCATGATGCCCATGGTGCCTGCCTTGCCTTACCTAGTCTTGCTGTACATTGCCATGGAGCTCATGGTGCCTTGATTTGCTTTGCCTTCCCTTACCATGGTACACAGAGTACATTCCCTTGCCTTGCTTTGCAGTACCTGCCTTCCTTTGCCTGACCTTACCATGGTGTCAGTGGTGCCTTACCTTGCCATGCCTTCCCTTGCATTACCATGTTACCCATGGTGCTTTGCTTGCTGTGACTTGCCTTACCATGAGGCCCATGGTGGCTTGCCTCATCTTGCTTTGCTTTACCATTGTGCACGTGATGCCTTGCCTTGCCTTGCCTTGCCTTGCCTAACCATACACCCATTGTGATTGCCTTGCCTTGTATTACCTTGCTTTCCCTTGCCCATGCTCCCTTGCCTTGCCTTAGCATGGTGCCCAAAGTGCCTAGGCTTGCTTACTTTGCCTAACAATGGTGCCTATGGTGATTAGCCTTGCTTTGCATTGCCATACCATGGTTCCTATGGTGGCTTGCCTCTCCATTACTTGCCTTAGCGTGGTTCTCATTGTGCCTTGCCTTGCTTTATTTTCCCTTGCCTTCCAATTAACCCATGATGCCTTTTCTTACCTTGCCTTGCCATACCATGATTCCGTGGTACATTTCCTTGCCTTGCTTTGCCTTGCTTTCCCTTGGTTGCCATGGCAAATAGCATTGCCTTGCCTTGCTTTGCATTACTGCGGTGATTATAGTGTTATGCCTTGCCTTGCCATGTGTTACCATGTTGCCCATGGTGTCTTGTGTTGTCTTGTTTTGCATTTTCTTACCATGGTGCCCATGGTGCCTTTACTTGCCTTGTCTTGCTTTATCATGGTGCCTATATTGTCTTGCCTTTCCTTGCCTTGCCTTGCTGTGCCCTGCCTTATGATGGTACTCATGCTGCCCATGGTGCCTTTCCTTTCCTTGTAATACCTTACTATTTTGCCTGTGGTGCCTTACTTTGTCTTGCCTCACTTTACCTAGGTGCCCATGGTGCCTTGCTTTGCCTTCTTATTGTGCCCATGTTGCCTTGTTGTGCCCTACCTTACAATGGTTCCCATGGTGCCTTTCCTTACCTTTCCCTGCCTTAGCATGGTGTCCATGTCTGATTACCTTGCTTTAGCATTTATTGTCTTGCCTTGCCTTGCTGTCTCTTGCCTTGCCTTCTGTTACCATTGTACTGATGGATCCTTGCCTTGTCTTGTATTACCACAGTCCTTATAGTGCCTTGCCTTGCATAGCCTTACCATGGTGCCTATGGTGCCTTGGCTTGCCTTGCCTTGCCTTTCCATGGAGCCCATGGTCCTTGCATTGCCTTGCTTTGCATTGTCTTGCCTTAACGTTGTGCCCATGGAGAGCTTGCCATTGGACTCATGGTTCCTTTCCTTGTCTTGCCTTACCATAGTGCCTATATTGCCTGGTCTTGCTTTGCCTTACCATGGTGCCTATGGTGCCTTGGCTTGCCTGACTTTCCTTGCATTACCATGGTGCCCATAGTGCTTTGTATTGCCTCACCTTACCGTGGTGCCCATGGAGCTATACCGTGTCTTTCCTTGCATCTCCCTTGTGTCCATGGTGCCTTCGCTTGTCATGTCTGGCCTTGCCTTACCATAGTGCCCATGGTACCTTGCATTGCCTTACGTTACCATGGTACACATGGTGCCTTGCCTTGCCTTGATTTGTTATGCTACATTACCTGTGGTTTATTGCATTGTGTGCCTTGCTTCAACTTACCATGCTGACCATGGTGCCTTGTCTTTCCTTGACTTGCCTTGCTTTGCATTGCCATGGAGCCCATGGTGCACTGAATTGCCTTGCCTTCCCTTAGCATGTTAAGAATAATATATTCCCTTGCCTTTCTTTTCAGTGAATGCCTTCCCATGCCTTGCCTTACCATGGTGCCAGGGGGTGTTTTGCCTTGCCTTGACTTGCCTTACTCTGCTTTGCCTTGCCATGCCATACCTTGCCTTGCTTTGTCTTACCATGCTGAATATGGTACCTTGCCTTGCCATGCCTTGCCTTGCCATGGTGCCCATTGTGCCTTCCCTTGCCTTGCCATGTTTTCCTTACCATGGTGCTCATGGTTACTTATCTTGCCTTATCATGGTGCCCATAGTGAGTTTTCTTGCCTTGCTGTGCTTTTCTTACCATGGTGCCCAACGTGAATTCCCTTGCTTTGCATTCCCTTGCTTTACCATGGTGCCCATACTCCTTTAGCTTACCTTGGTATCCATAGTGCCTAGGCTTGCCTTACCTTGCCTTACAATAGGGCACATGGTGCCTTGCTTTGCCTTGTGTTGCCATACCATGGTGCCCATGGTGGCTTGCCTCTCCTTTACTTGATTTAGCCTGTTTCCCATTGTGCCTTGCCTTGCCTTACTTTCCCTTTACTTACCAAGGTTCCCATTGTACCTTGCTTTGCCTTGCCTTGCCATACGATGGTTCTTATGGTTTATTTCCTTGCCTTACGTTGACTTATTTCCCATGGTTCCCATGGCTAATTGCGTTGCCTTGCCTTGCTTTGCTTTGAATTACCGTGGTGATTATTGTGTTTTGCCTTGCCTTTACATGTGTTACCACTTTGACCATGGTGTCTTGTGTTGCCTTGGGTCACCTTTCTTTACCATGGTGCCCATAGTGTCTTTACTTGCCTTGCCCTGCATTATCATGGACCCCATGTTGTCTTGGCTTACCTTGTCTTGCTGTGCCTTGCATTACATTGGTTCCCATGCTGCACATGTTGCCTTGCCTTTCCTTGCCATGCCTTACTATTGTGCCAATAGTGCCTTGCTTTGTCTTGCCTTGCCTTACCATGGTGCCCATGGTGACTTGCTTTGCCTTGCCTTACCATTATGCCCATGGTGCATTGCCTAGCTTTACCATTGGGCACATGGTGCCTTTCTGTGGCCTACCTTGCCCTACCATGGTAAGCATGGCACCTAGCATTGCATTACCTTGCCTTATCTTGCTTCACCAATTTGCCATGGTACCTTGCCATGTCTTGCCTTGCCTTCTGATGGTGACCATGGTGCCTTTCATGGCCTTGCCTTACCATATTTTCCATGGTGCCTTGCCTTGAATTACCATGCTGCCCATGGTGCCTTGGCTTGCCTTGTCTTGCCTTCCCACAGTGCTCATTGTGTCTTGCCTTGCCTTCCCTTGACTTACCATTGTGGCTATAGTGCCTTGCCTTTCGTTGTCTTGTCTTGCCTTGCCATGGTGTCTGTGGTGCATACACATGCCTAGCTTTGCATTTCTATGTTGCTGATTGTGCCTTGCTTTATCTCGTCTTGCTCTGCCTTAACATGGTCCCCTTTACCTTTTTCTTGCCTTGTGTTACCATGGTGCCCATTGTGCCTTGCCTTGTCTTGCCTTGCCTTACCTTTTTGCCCATGGTGCTTTGCCTTGCCTTACCTTAACATATTGCCCCATGGTGCCTTGCCTGGCCTTGCCTGGCCATACCATGGTACCTACAATGCCTTTCCTTGCCTTGCCTTGCCTTACCATGGTGCCCATAATACCTCGACTTGCATTGCCTTTCCTTACCATGGTGCTCATATTGCCTTACCTTGCCTTGCTTAGTCTGACTGACCAAGGTGACCATGGTGCTTTGACATGCCTTGCCTTTCTTTATCAAGCTGATTTTGTGGTATGACCATTCCTTGCTTTTGCTTGCATTCCTTTACATGGTGGCATCTGTGCCTTTTCCTGACATTCCTTGCCTTATCATGGTGCCCATGGTTCCTTGTGTTGCCTCGCCTTGCTGTAGGGCCCATGGCGCCTTATCATGCCTTGTCTTTCCTCTCTTTCATTCCCATGGTGCCACCCCTGGCCAGGTCATCCTTGTCTTACCATGTTGCCCATGGTGCCATATCTTGCCTTTCAACACCTTAACATGATGCCCATAGCTACTTTCCTTGCCTTACTTTTCATTTCCTTGCCTTGACTTGCCTTCTCTTACCTTTCCTTGCCTTACAATTGTACCCATGAGTCATTGCCTTGCCTTGCCTTGCCTTGCCACTGTGCCTATAGTGGCTTGCCTTGCTTTGCCTTACCATGGTGCCTATGGTGCCTTGGTTTGCCTTGCCTTGCCTTACCATGGTGCCCATGGTGCTTTGCATTGCCTTGCCTTCCATTACCTTGACTTAACTTTGTGCCCATGGAGAGATGCTTTGCTTTGCCTTGCCTTGCCTTAACTTGCCTTCTTCTTTCATGTTGCCCATGGTGCATGCTTTGACTTTCCTTACCTAACCTTGTTGTCCATGGTGCCTTGCCTTTTCTTGCCTTACCAGGGAACACATGGTGCCTTTCCATGGCATATCTTAATCTGCCATTTTGCCTATCACACCTTGCCTTGCATTGCCTTGTTTTGTATCATTTTATCAATGTGCCTATGGTGCCCTTTCACAACTTGCCTTGCCTAATTGTGATGCAATGGTGCATTGCTTTGTCTTGCATGGCCTTGCATTATCATGGTGTCCTTGGTGACTTACCATACCTTACCATGCTGCCAATGGTTCATTGCCTTGCCTTGCCTTGCCTTGCCTTCTCACAGTGCCAACATTTTCTTGCATTGCCTTCCCTTGCCTTACCATGGTGGCCATGGTGCTTTGCCTTGCCTTTCCTTGCTTTGTCTTGCCTGGCCATGGTGTCTATGGTGCATTATCATTTCTTGCGTTGAGTTTCCAAGTTGCCAATTGTGCCTTGCCTTGCCTAGCCTAGCTCTGCCTTAGCATGGTGCCCATGGTCCTTTGTCTTGCCTTGCATTACCATGATTCCCACCTTGCCTTTCCCTGCTGTGATTTTCCTTACCACGTTGCCCATGGTGTCTTGCCTTGCCTTGCCTTGCCTTAGCATGTTGCTAAATGTGCCTTGCCTTGACTTGCCTTACCATGGTGCTCATGGTGCATGACTTGCTGTGCCTGGTCTTACCTGGGTGCCCATGATACTTTTTCTGTCCCTGCCTTACCAGGGGGTACATGGTGCCTTTCTATGACTTGCCTTGCCTTACCATGGTGCCCATGGCAAATTGCCTTGCATTGCCTTGCCTTGTCTTGCTTTACCAAAATGTGCATGGTGACCTGCCACACCTTAACTTGCCTTATGATGATTTCCATGGTGCCTTGCCGTGCCTTGCGTTGCCCTGCCTTACCATGGTGTCCATGGTGCCTTGTCTTGCCTTACCATGCTGCCTATCATGCCTTGGCTTGCCTTGCCTTGCTTAACACAGTGCCCATGGTGTCTTGCCTTGCCTTCCCCTGCCTTACCATGATGGCCATGGTGCCCTGCCTTGCCTTTCCTTGACTCATTTTGCCTAGCTCTGGTGTCCTGTGATGCATTCACCTGCCTTGTTTTACCTTTCAGTGTTGCCAATTGTGCCTTGCCTTGTCTTGCCTTGCTCTGCTTTGACATGGTGCCCATGGTCCTTTGCGTTGCCTTGTGTTACCATAGTGCCCATGGTGCCTTGCTTGCCTTGCCTTCCCTTACCATGTTGCCCATGGTGAATTGCCTTTCCATACTACGGTGTCCATGGCACCTTGCCTTGCCTTGCCTTGCCAAACCATGGTGCTTACGATGCTTTTCCTTGCCTTGCCTTGCCTTGCCTTACCATGGTACCCATAATGCCTCGACTTACATTGCCTTGTCTTACCATGGTGCCCTTATTATCCTCCCTTTTCTTGCCTTGTTTAGTCTTGAATTACCAGGGTGACCATGGTGGTTTGACATGCCTTGCCTTGCCTTATTGTGGTGAATTCTCACCTTGCATTTCCTTGCTTTGCCTTGCCTTCCTTTACATGGTGCTCACAGTGCCTTTTCCTGACTTTCCTTGCCTTTCCATGGAGCACATGGTGCCTTGCATTGTCTTGCCTTACCATGATGCCCATGTCACCTTACCTTGCCTTGCCTTGCCTCTCCATTGTTGTTGCCTTTCATTACCATGACTTCCCTTGTCTTACCATGGTGCCCATGGCACCTTGACTTGCCTTGCCTTGTTTTACCATGGTGCCTATGGTTCCTTGCCTTAACTTGCCTTGCCTTATCATGTTACCCACAATGCCTTCCCTGGCTTTACCTTACCATGGTTCCTATGTTGCCTTGCCTAGCATTGCCTTACCGTGGTGCTCATGGTGCCTTTTATTGCCTTGCCCTGGCTTCAAATGCTGCACATCTTACCTTGCCTTGCCTTGCCTTGCTTTGCATTACCAAGTAGCCCACGGTGCCTTGAATTGCCTTGCCTACCCTTACCATGGTATGCATAATACGTTCCCATGCTTTGGTTTGCAGTGCCTGCCTTCCCTTGCCTTGCCTTACCATTGTGCCAGTGGTGCCTTGCTTTGCCTTGCCTTGACTAGCCTTGCTTACCTTGCTTTGCTTTCCCTTGCCGTGCCTTTCCTTGTTTTGCCTTACCATGGTGAATATGGTGCCTTCCATTGCCATACCTTGCCTTACCATGCTGTCCATTATGCCTTTCCTTGCCTTGCTAAGTTTGCCTTACCGTGGTGCCCATGGCTCCTTGCCTTGGCTTGCCTTATCACAGTGCCCATTGTGATTTTCCTTGCCTTACCATACTTTCCTTACCATGGTGCCCAATGTGCCCTGCCTTGCCTTGCCTTACCATGATAGTCATGGTGCCTTGCTTTGCCTGGCCTTGCCTTACCATGAGGCCTCTGGTGCCTTTCATTGCCTTGCCTTGCCTTGCCTTCCCATGTTGCCCATAGTGCCTTGCCTTGCCTTGCCTTCTTTTTCTTACCATGGTGCCCATGGTGCCTTGACTTGCCTTGTCATGCCATACTATTGTACCTATGATGCATTGTCTTACTAAGATGCCCATAGTGCTTTTCCTTTCCACGTCTTACCATGGTACCCATGGTGCCTTGCCTTGTGTTGCCTTACTATGGTAACCATGGTGCTTTGTCTTGCCTTGACTTGAATTAACAAGATGCCCATGTTGCCATGCTTGCCTTGCCTTGCCTTGCTTTGCCTTACTAGGGTGACCAGGGTTCCTTGCATTGCATTGCTTTGCCTTAACATGGTGCACATGTTGCCTTGCCTTTCCGTGCCTTGCCTTAACATGTTGCCCATGGTTCATTGTATTGCCCTACAGTTGTGCCAATTCAGAGTTGCTTTGCCTTGCTTTACTTTACCATACTGCCCATGGTGTCTTGCCTTGCTGTGCCTTAACATGATGCCCATGTTGCATTGTATTGCTTTACCTTCCCCTACCCTAGTGCCCATTGGGACGTTCCTTGCCTTGCTTTACCTTACCACACTGCCCATGGTGTCTTGCCTTACTGTGCCTTCCCTGGTCTTGCCATGTTACCCGTGATGCTTTGCCATGCCACATCCGGGGGCCTATGGTGGCTTGCCTCTCCTTGATTAGCCTTACTATGGTGCCCATGATGCTTTGCCTTGACTTGCCTAACCATATGCTCATAGTGAATTACCTTGCCTTGCCTTCCCTTGCTTTACCATGGTACCCATGCTCCTTTGCCTTGCCTTCCGATGGTGCCCATAGTGCCTAGGCTTCATTTTCTTTGCCTTGCAGTGAAGGTCATTGTGCCTTGCCTTGCCTTGCCTTGCTTGGCCATACCACGGTGCCTTTGGTGGCTTGCCTCTCCTTTACTTGCTTTAGCCTCGTTCTCATTGTGCCTTGCCTTGCCTTACTTTCTTTTGTCTTACCAAAGTTCCCATGATGCCTTCCTTGTCTTTCCTTGCTGTATCATGTTCGCAATTTTTCATTTCCTTGCCTTCTGTTCTGGTGCTTTCCCATGGTTTCCATTGCAAATTTTGTTGCCTTGCCTTGCTTTGCATTACCACGATGATTATGGTGTTTTGCCTTGCGATGCCATGGGTTACCATGTTGACCACGGTTCCTTGTGTTGCCTTTCCTTACCATGGCACCCATGGTGCATTTATTTGCCTTGCCTTGCCTTATCATGGTGCCCAGGTTGTCTTACCTTGCCTTGAATTCCTGTGCCTCGCTTTATGATGGTGCCCATGCTGCCCATTGTACCTTACCTTATCTTGCCATGCCTTACTATTGTGCCAGTGGTGCATTGCTTTGTCTTAATTTGTCTTACCATGGTGTCCATGGTGCCTTGCCTTGCCTTGCCTTACTGTTGTGTTCATGGTTACGTGCCTTACCATTCCATTGTGAACATGGTGCCCTGTCGTGTCCTACCTTACCTTGGTGCACATTGTGCCTTACCTTGCATTTCCCTACCTTACCACGGTTACCATGGATACCTGCATTGCCTAACCTTTCATTACCTTGCCTTACCTTTCCTTGCCTTCTCTTGCCTTGATTTGCCTTATCATTGTAACTATGTTTCCTTGTCTTGTCTTGCCTTACACGGTGGCTATAATGCATTGCCTTGCTTTGCCTTACCATAGTGCCCATGGTAACATGCATTGTCTTTTCTTTCATTGCCTTGCCTAACGTTGTACCCATATAGAAATGCCTTGCCTTGCCTTAACTTGCCTCCCACTTCCGTGTTGCCCATGATGCATGCCTTGCCATGCATTGCCTTACATGGGTGCCAATTGTGCCTTGTCTTTCATGGGTGCCAATTGGCCTTGCCTTTCTTAGCCTTACCAGGGGTCACATGGTGCCTTTACATGGCTTACCTTGCCCTATCGTGGTGCCCATGGCACCTTGCCTTGCATTGTCTTGCCTTGTCTTTCTTTACCAATGTGCCCATAGTAAGGCAAGTCACCATGGGCACACAGGTAAGGGAAGCCACAGCCAGGCATGCACCATATGCAACATGGAAGTGGAAGACAAGTGAAGACAAGGCAAGGAAGCTCTCATGGGCACAACCTTAAGGCAGAGGAATGAAGGCAAGGCAATACAAGGCACCATGGGTACCATAGTAAGGCCAAGCAAGGGAACACACTATAGGCACCATGGTAAGGCTTGGCAAGTCAAGGCAACATGTGCACCATGGTAAGGCCTAGCAATGCAAAGCACCCTTGGTACCATGGTATAGCAAAGCAATGCAAGGCAAAGCAAGCATGGCACCATGGGCACCATGTTAAGGCAAGTAAAGGCAAGACGAAGCACCATGGTCATCATAGTCAAGCAAAACAATGCAAGGTAAGGCAACATGGATACCATGGTAAGGTATGGCAACACAAGGCACTATGAGCATCATAGTAAGGCAATGCATCATAGGCATTATGTTATGGCAAGGCAAGGCAAGGCAAGTCAAGGCAACATGGGCACCATAGTAAGGCACGGGAAGGCAAGACAAAGCACCACGGGCACCATAGGAAGGCAAGGCAGGGCACCATGAGCATGATGATAAGTCAAGACAAGTCAAGTCACATTGGTCACGATGGTAGGAAAAGCACAGCAAGGCAAGGAAACTCACAAAGGACACCAAGATAAAGCAAGGCAAGGAACCATGGTCACTATGGTAAGGCTAACATGGCAAGGCAAGGAAGGGCACAATGGGCATAATGGTAAGGCAAGGAATGGCAAGGCAAGACACTATATTCACCATGTTAAGGCAATGTATGTCAAGGCAAAGCAATGTAAGTCAAGACAAGGCAAGGCAAGTCACCACTGGCACCATGGTAAGGCAAGGAAAGGGAAGGCAGGCATTCCAAAACAAGGCAAGGGAACGTACTATGCATACCATGGTAAAGGAAGGCAAGGCAAGTCAAGGCACCTTGGGCTCCATGGTAATGCAAGGCAAGGCAAGGCACTATGGGCAGCATGGTAAGGCTGGGCAAGGCAATAAAAGGCACCATGTGCACCATGATAAGGCAAGGGAAGTGAAGGCAATATAGGCACCATGGCAAGGTATGGCAAGGGAATGCACCATGGACAACATGGTAAGGCAAGGCAATGCAAGGCAAGGAGAGGAACCATGGCCACAATGGTAAAACAGGACAAGGCAAGACATGGCCCCATAGGCACCATGGTAACGTAAGGCAAGGCACCATGGGCACCATGGTAAGGCAAGGAAAGACATGGCAACGGAAGGCACCATGGACACAATGAAGAGGCAAGGCATCGTAAGGCTCCATGGACAACACAGTAAGGAGAAGCAATGCAAAACACCATTGGCACCATGGTAAGGCAAGGAAAGTCAGGAAAAGGCACTGTAGGCACCATGTAAAGTAAGATAAGGCAAAGCAAGGAAAGACAAGGCAACAAAGTTACCATGGTAAGGCAAGGCAAGGTATGTCAAAGCACCGTGGAAGCCCTGGTAAGTCAAGACTACTGAAGGAAAGGCAAGGCGAGGAAATAAGGACACCAAGGTAAGGCAAGGATATGCAAGTCTTGGCATTATAGGCACCATGGTAAGGCAAGGAAAGGAAAGGAAAGGCATCGTAGGCACCATGTAATGGCAAGGGAAAGCGAGGCTCCATGGGTACCATGGTAAAGCAATGCCATGGGCAACGTGGTAAAGCAAGGCAAAGGAAGGCAACTTGGGCAACATGGTAACTCCAGGCAAGTCAAAGAACCATGCGATCCACGTTAAGGCAGAGCAAGGCAAGGCAAGGCACAACTGGCAACATGGAAAGGCAAAGCAAGTCATGTGAATGCACCAAGAACACCATGGCAAGGAAAGTCAAGTCAAGGAATGGCAAGGAAAAGTACCATGGTCACCATAGTAAGGCAAAGGAAGGCAAGGCAAGATACCATGTGCACATTGGTAAGGCATGGGAAGACAAGCCATGGCACAATGGCCAGCATGGTAAGGCAAGGCACCATGGTCATGGTAAGGCAAGACAATGCAAGGGATGGCAAGGCACCATGGGCACCAAAATAAGCAAGGCAAGACATTGCAAGGCAACATGGGCACGTTGGTAAAGCAAGACAAGGCAAGACAATGCAAGGCAAGGTGCCATCGTGCCCTGGTATGTCCAGGCAAGCCCTGGAAAGGCACCATATGCCCCTGGTAAGGCAATGAAAGGCAAGGCAACGTGGGCACCTAGGTAATGCAAGGCACTACAAGGGATGCACCATGGGAAATGTGAAAGTAGAAAGCAACATGGTAAGGTGAGGCAAGACAAGGAATCATAGTCATCATGGTAAGGTGAGGCAAGACAAGTAACCATAGGCATCATGGTAAAACAAGGCAAGTCAAGACAAAGCGCCATGGGTACCATGGTAACATAAGGCAAGGCAGGGCACAGTGGTCACCAAGGTAAGCAAGGTAAGACATAGCAAGGGAAGGCACTATGGGCAAAATGGTGAGGCAAAGCAAGGCATGGTAAGGCCCCAAGGGCACCACAGTAAGGTGAGGCAATGCAAGGCACCATGGGGACCATGGTAAGGCAAGGAAAGTTAGGAAAGGCACTGTGGGCACCATGTAAAGGAAGGCAAGGCAAAGCAAGGAAAGGCAAGGGAAGGCGTGTCAAAGCACCGGTGAGTACCCTGGTAAGTCAAAACTAGGCAAGGTAAGGCAAAGCATGGCCATAAGGGCAACATGGTAAGGCAAGGCAATGCAAATCAAGGCATTATGGACACCATGGTAAGGCAAAGAAAGTAAAGAAAAGGCATCGTAGGCACCATGGTATGGCAAGGCAAGGCACATGGGCACCATCATAAGGCAAGGCAAGGCAAGTCACCATGGGCTACATGGTAAGGCAAGGCAGGGAAGGCACCATGGACAACATGTTTAGGAAAGGCAAGGCAAGGCACCATAGGCACCGTGGTAATACAAGGCAAGACAAGGAACCATGGGCACCATGTTAAGGCACAGCAGGGAAGGCAAGGCAAGGCACAATTGGCAACATGGAAAGGCAAAGTAAGGCATGTGAATGCACCATGGACACCATGTCAAGGCAATACAAGGAAAGGAAAAGAAAGGGAAGGGAAGAAGGGAAGGGAAGGGAAGGAAAGAAAGGAAAGGAGAAAGGAAAGGCAAGGCACCGTGGCCACCATGGTAAGGCAAGGGAAGGCAAGGAAAGACACCATGGCACTGTGGGAAGATAAGGCTAGGCAAGCTAAGGCACCATGGACACTATGGTAAGACAAGGCCATGCAAGGCAAGGCAAGGCAAGGCACCATGGGCTTAATAATATGGCAATGCAAGGCATGGCAAGGCACCATGGGCTCATTGGTTAAGAAAGGCAAGGCAATGCAAGGCAAGGTGCCATGTGCACCATGATAGGGCAAGGCAAGCCACGGAAAGGCATAATGTGTCCTCTGCTAAGGCAAGGAAAGGCAGGGCACCATGGGCACCCAGATAAGGTAAGACATGTCAAGGCATGTACCATAGGCAACATAGAAGTGCAAGACAAGTTAAGGTAAGCAATGCAACTCTCCATGGGTATAATGTTAATGGAAGGCAACACAAAGCAAAGCAATGAAAGGTACTATGGGCACCATGGTAATGCAAAGCAAGGCAAGGCAATGCACCATAAGCACCATGGTAATGCAAAGCAAGCCAAGGCACTATAGGAACAATGGTAAGGCAAGGCAAGGCAATGAACCATGGATTCAATGATAAGGCAAGTCAAGGCAAGGGAAGACAAGGAAAGGCAAAGCAAGGCAATCAATGGTAAGGCAAAGCAAGTCACCATGGGCACCATGGTAATTCAGGGAAAGGCATGATAAGGCACCAGGGGCACCATGGTAAGGTAGGTCATGACAGGGCACCATTGGCACAATGGAAAGGCAAGGCAAGGCATGATGGGCACAACAGGAGGGCAAGGTAAGGCAAGGCACCATTGGCACCAGGGTAAGGAAAGGCAACACAAGGCCACACAAAGAACAATGGGCAACATGGTAACATGTGGTAAGACAAGATAAGGAAAAACACCATAATCACCGTGGTAATTCAAGGCAAGGCAAGGCAATGCAATTCTTCATGGGAACCCTGGGAAAGCAAGGCAACGCAAGGCATGGAAGTGAAATAAAAAATGGGAAGCATTGTATGGCAAGGCAAGGCAAGACACTATGGGAAACTTGGTAAATCAAGGAAAAGTAAGGCAAAGCCAGGCAAAATGGGAACCAGGCTAAAGCAATTGAATGAGACACAAGCCACCATGGGCACCACGGTAGAGCAACGCAAGGCAAGGCAAGGCACCATGAGCACCATTGTAAGGCAAGGTAAGTCAAGCTTAGGCAATATGGGCACCAGGATAAGGGAAGGCAAGGGAGCATGGGCACCAAGATAAAGCATGGAAATGCCAAGCAAGGCAAGTCACCATGGATATATGGTTAGGCAAGACAAGGCAAGGCATCATGGCATCATGTTATAGAAAATCAAGGTGAGACAAGCCACCATGGGCCCTATGGTAAGGCAAGGCAAAGCAAGGCAAAGCACCATGGGTACCATGGTAATGCAAGGGATGGTATGACAAAACAAGGCAAGACAAGGCAAACATGGCACCATGGGCACCATGTTAATGCAAGTCAGTGCAAGCAAAAGCACCATGGCACAATAGTAAGGGAAAACAAGGCAAGGCGCCACGGTTACCATGGTAAGGTATGGCAAGGCAAGGCACTATGGGCATCATAGTAAGGGAATTCATCACAGGCACCACGGTATGGCAAGGTAAGGCAAGTCATGGCACCATGGACACCATAGTAAGGTAATGGAAGGCAATGCAAGGCACCATGGGCACCATGGGAAGGCAAGACAAAGCAAGCAATGCAAGGAACCACAGGCATCATGTTAAGGCAAGGCCAGGCAAGGCAGGGCCTCATGAGCATCATGGTAAGGCCATGCGAGGTACATTGGACACCATGATAAGGAAAAAACGGCAAGGCAAGAAAACTCACAACATGTCTTAACATGTTGCCTATGGTGCATTACCTTGTCTTACCTTCCTCTACCATAGTGCCTTTTGGAACGTGCCTTGCCTTGCTTTACCTTACCATGCTACCTATGGTGCCTTACCTTGTTGTACCTTCCCTTGCATTACCATGGTATCCATGGTGTTTTGCCTTGCCTTACTATAGGGCCCATGGTGGCTTGCATTGCCTTGTCATGCTTTACCATGGTGCCCATGAAGCCTTGCCTTTCCTTGCCTAAACATACGCCCATGGTGACTTGCCTTGCCTTGCCTTGCCTTTCCATTCCATGGTACCCATGCTTCATTTCCTTACCTTGCTTTGCCTTGCTTTCCCATGGCTCCCATGGCGAATTGTGTAACCTTGTTTTGCTTTGCAATACTGTGGTGTTTATGGTGTTTTGCCTTTCCTTGCCATGTGTTACCATGTTGCTCATGGTGCCTTGTGTTCACTTGCATTGTCTTTCCTTACCTTGGGGCCCATGATGATTTACTTGCCTTGCCTTCTCATGGTGCCCATGTTGTCTTGACTTGCCTTGCCTTGCTGTGCCTTCCCTTAAGATGGTGTCCATTCTCCCTTTGGTGTCCTGATTTTACTCACCATGCCTTAGTATTGGGCCAACTGTGCCTTTCTTTTTTCTTGCCTTGCTTTACCATGGTGCATGTGCTGCCTTCCCTTGGCTTGCCTTGTCTTACCATTGTGCTAATGGTGCCTTACCTTCCATGCCTCTCCTTGCATTACTATGTTGCCCATGGTGACTTTCCTTGCCTTTCCCTACCTTCCGATAGTGCCCATGGTGACTTGCCTCGCCTTAACTTTCATTGCCTTGTCTTGCCTTGCCTTGCCTTCTGTTACCTTGCCTGGAATTATCACTGTACCCATGATTCATTGCCTTGCCTTGCCTTACCACGGTGCCTATAGGACCTTGCCTTGCTTTGCCTTACCATGATGCCTATGATGCCTTGTCTTACCTTTCTTGCCTTACCATGGTGCGCATGGGGTCTTGCATTGCCTTGCCTTACCTTGCCTTAACTTTGTGACCATGGAGAACTGCCTTGTCTTGTTTAAGCTGACTTCCACTTCCATTTTGTCCATGGTGCATGTTTTGCCATGCTTTCCTTTCCTGGGTGCCCATGGTGCCTTGTCTTTCCTTGCCCTACCATTGGGCACATGGTGCTATTTGGTGGCTTGCCTTGCCCTACCATGGTGTCCATGGCACATTGCCTTGCATTACCTTGCGTGTTTTGCTTTACCAATGTACCCATGATGCCTTGCCACGCCTTGCCTCTCCCTATCATGGGGTCTATGGTGCCTTGCCTTGCCTTACTATGCTGCCCATAGTGCCTTGGCTTGCCTTGTCTTGAATTCCCACAATACTCATGGTGTCTTGTCTTGCCTTCCCTTGCCTTACCATGGTGACTGTGGTGCATTGTTTGGCCTTTCCTTGCATTGTCTTGCCTTGCCATTGTCTCCATGGTGCATTCACTTGCCTTCCTTTGCCTTACCATGTTGTTAATTGTGCCTTGCCTTGCCTTGCTCTGCCTTAACATGGTGTCCATGGTCCTTCAGATGGCCTTGCATTACCATGGTGCCCATGTCCATGGTACCTTGTCTTGCCTTGCCTTGCCTTCCCTAGTTGCCATGGTACTTGCCTTGCCTTGTGTTACCATGGTGCCCATGGCATCTTGCCTGGCCTTTCGTTGACATTCCATGGTGCCTACAATGCCTTTCCATTTCTTGTCTTGCCTTACTGTAGTGCCCATAAGGCCTTTACTTGCATTGCCTTGCTATACCATGGTGCCCTTACAGCCTTGCCTTGCCTTACCTAGTCTTGACTTACCAGGGTGCCTATGCTGCTTTGACATGCCTTGCCTTGCCTTACCATAGTGACTTTGTTGCCTTGCTTTTCTTTACTTTGCCTTGACTTTCTTTACAAGGTGCCCACAGTGCCTTTACTTGACTTTCCTTGCCTTATCATTGTGCATATGGTTCCTTGCGTTGCCTCACCTTACGGTGGCGCCCCTGGAGCATTACTATGCCTTGCCTTAATTCACCATTGTGCCCATGGTGCCTTCTCTTGCCATGTCTTGCATTGCCCTACCATGGAGTGCTTGGTGCCTTGCCTTGCCTTAGGTTACCATGGTGCCCATGGCGTCTCACCTTCCCTTGCCTTGTTTTATATTGATGCCTATGGTTCCTTACCTTGCCTTGCCTTGTCTCGTCTTACCATGTTGCCCATGGTGCCTTGGCTTGGCTTGCCTTACCATCATGCCTATATTGTCTTACCTTCCTTTGCCTTACCATGGTGCCCATGGTGCCTTTTATTGTCTTGCCCACTTTTACCATGCTGCCCAAGGTGCCTTGCCTTGTCTTTCCTTGCCTTGCTTGGCATTACCATGGAGCCCATATTGCCTTGACTTGTCTTGCTTTCCCTTAACATGCTACACATAGAACGTTCCCTTTCCTTACGTTGCATTGCCTGCCTTCCCTTGCCTTGACTTTCCATCATGCCAATTGTGCCTTTCCTTTCCTTGCCTTCCTTACCTTTGTCTTTCCTTGCTTTGTCTTTCCTTGCTGTGCCTTGCCTTGCTTTGCATTACCATGATGAATATGGTGCCTTACCTTGCTGTGCCTTGCGTTACCATGGTGCCCATTGTGTCTTTCCTTGCCTTGCCATGTTTGCCTTACCATGGTGTACATGGTTACTTGCCTTGCATTGTCTTGACTTATCATGGTGTTCATTGTGAGTTTCCTTATCTTGCCATACTTTCCTTACCATGGTGCCCAATGTGCTTTTCCTTGCCTTGTATTACCATGAATCTCATGGTGTCTTGCCTTGCCTGGCCATGACTTACCATGATGCCTACTGTTCCTTTAATTGCCTTGAATTATCTTGCTTTGCCATGGTGCCTATGGCACCTTGCCTTGTCTTCCCTTGCCTTCCCTTGCCTTTTCATGGTGCCCATGGTACCTTGACTAGACTTTCTTTGCCATACTATGGTACCTATAATGAATTCCCTTACTATTATGCCCATAGTACTTTGTCTTGCCATGCCTTACCATGGTACCCGTGGTGACTTGCCTTGCCTTGTTTTACCTTACTATGTTGCCCATGATGCTTTGTCTTGCCTTGACTTGCATTAACATGGTACCAATGGTGCCAGGCTTCCCTTGCCTTGCCTTGCTCTAACTTAAAATGTTGTCAATAGCACCTTGCATTGCTTTGCCTTATCATGGTGCATATGTTGCTTTACCTTGCCATTCCTTGCCTTAACACGTTGCCCATGGTGCATTGCATTGCCTTACCTTCCCTTACAATGGTGCCTATTGGGGAGTTCCTTGCCTTGCTTTAGCTAAAAAATCTGCCCATGGTGCCTTGCCTTGCCATGTCTTCCATTGAATTACCATGGTACCTATGGTGCTTTGCCTTGCACTGCTTTGCCTTACCATGGGACTCATGGTGGCTTGCCTCACAATAACTTGAATTACCATGGTACCCATGATGCCTTGCCTAACCATAAGGCCATGGTGATTTGCTTTGCCTTGCATTCCCTTGCTTTACCATCATGCCCATTCTCCCTTGCCTTGCCTTACCATGGTGCCCATAGTGCCTAGGCATGCCTTACCTTGCCTTAAAATGGTACCCATGGTGCCTTGCCTTGTCTTTCATTGCCATACCATGGTTGCCCATGGTGGCTTGCCTCTGTTTCACGTGCCTTAGCACTGTTCTGATTGTTCCTTGCCTTGCCTTACTTTCCCTTGCCTTACCAAGTTTCCCATGGTGCCTTGGCTTCCTTTGCCATTCCATCCCATGTCTCTCATAATTCACTTCCTTGCCTTGTGTTGCCATTTTTCTCATGATTTCTATGTTGATTTGCATAGCCCTGACCTGCTTTGCAATACCACAGTGATTATGGTGTTTTGCCTTGCATTGCCATGTGTAACAATGTTGCCCATAGTGCATTGTTTTGCCTTGCATGGCCTTTCCTTACCATGGTGCCCATGGTGCCTTTACTTGCCTTGCCTTATCATGGTACCCATGTCATCTTGCCTTGCCTTGCCTTACTGTCACTTGCCTTACAATGGTGCCTATTCTGCCCATACTGCCTAGACTTTCCTTGCCATTCCTTACTATTGTGCCAATGGTGCCTTTCTTTGTCTTCCTTTGCCTTGCCATCATGCCCACGGTGCTTTGCCTTGCCTGCTAATTTTGCCCATGGTGCCTTGGCTTGCTTGGCCATCTCATTGTGCCAATGGTGCTCTGTCATGCCCTACATAACCATGGTGCCCATGGTGCCTTACCTTGCCTTTCTCTGCCTTACCATAGTGCCCATGGTGACTTGCCTTACCATTCATTGCCTTCCCTTACCATACATTCTCTTGCTTTGCCTTACCATTTTACCCATGCTTCCTTGCCTTACTTTGCCTTACCACACTACCTATATTACCTTGCCTTGCTTAGCCTTACCATGGTGACTATTGTCTATTGGATTGCCTTGCCTTGCTTTACCAAGATGCTCACAGTGTCTTGCATTGCCTTGCCTTGCATGGCCTTGCCTTAACGTTGTGCCCATGGAGAGCTGTGTGTCATGCCTTAGCTTGCCTTCCACTTCCATGATGCCCATGATGCATGCCTTGCCTTGCCTTACCTGGGTGCCCATGGTGCCCTGCCTTTCCTTACCAGGGGGCACATGGTGCCTTTCTGTGGCTAGTCTTGCTCTACCATATTGCCCATGGCACCTTGCCTTGCATTACCTTTCCTTGTTTTGCCTTACCAGTGTGCTACTGGTGCCTTGTCATGCCTTGTCTTGCCTTCTGATGGTTCCCATGGTGCCTTGCTTTGCATTGCATGGCCTTGTATTAACATGGTCTCCATGGTGCCTTGTCTTGCCTTACCATACTTCTCATGGTGCCTTGCCTCGCCTGCCTTGACTTTTCACAGTGCCCATGTAGACTTTACATGGTGCCCACAGTGCCTTTTCCTGAGGTTCCTTGCCTTACCATGGTGTCCATGGTGCCTCGGTTTGCCTTGCCTTACCATGGTGCTCATGGCATCTTATCATGTAAAGGAAAGCATGGCAATGGAAGGAAACCAAGGCAAAAAAAATCACCATGATAAGGCAAAGAAAGTCATGTAAATACACCATAGGCACCATGGTAAGTCAAGACAAGGCAAAGAAAGGCTTGGCAAGGCAATAAGGGCACCATTGTTAAAAAAAAAAAAAGACAATTCAAGTTGAGGCATTATAGGCACCATGTTAAGGTAAGGCAAGGAAAGAAAAGGCATCGTAGGCAGCATGGTATGACAAGGCAAGGCAAGGCAAGGCACCATGGGCACCATGGTAATGCAAGGCAAAACAAAGGACCATGGGCACCAAGTTAAGGCAGAGCAAGGCAAGGCAAGGCAAGACACAATTGTCAACATGGAAAGGAAAAGCATTTTATGGGAATGCACCATGGACACCACGAGAAGGCAAGACAAGGCAAGAAAATGCAAGGTAAGGCACCATGGCTACCATGGTAAGGCAAGGGAAGGGAAGGAAAGACACCATGAGCAGTGTGGGAAGGCAAGGAAAGGCAAACCAAGGCACCACTGGCACCATAGTAAGGCAAGGCAAGGCACCACGGACACCATGGTAAGGCAAGACCATGCAAGGCAAGGCAAGGCACCATGGGCATCATCATAAGGCAAGGCCAGGCATGGCAAGGCACCATGGGCACATTGGTAAAGTAAAACAAGGCAAGGCAATGCAAGGCAAGCTGCCATGGGCACCATGGTAGGGCAAGGTAAGCCACGGAAAGGCACCATGTCCCCCCTGGTAAGGCAAGGGAAGGCAAGAGAAGACAACACAAGAAAAGGTAATGAAAGATAAGACAAGGCAGTGAAAGGTAAGGCAAGACAAGTCACCATGGGCATCATAGTAAAGCAGTGAAAGGCAAGGTAAGTCACTATGGGCACCATGGTAGAGAAGGGCATAACAGGGCACCATGGGCACAATGGTAAGGCAAGGCAAGCAAAGGTACCATGGGCACCATGGTAAGGCAAGGCAAGACAAAGCAAGGCACCATTGGCACATTAGTAAGGCATGGCAATGAAAGGCGAGGCACCATAGGCAGCATGGACACCATCTTAAAACAAGGCACAGCAAGGCAAGGAAAGGCAAGGGACCAGGGGCATCATAAGAAGGCAAGGCAAAGCAAGAAAAAGGCACCATAGGCACTAGGGGAGGGAAATGCAAGGCAAGGCAACACAAGGCACCATGAGCAACAAGGTAACGCATGGCAAGGCAAGGCAAAACACCATAATCACCACGGTTATTCAAAGCAAGGCCCAGCAAAGCAATTCACAATGGTACCCATGGTATGGCAAGGCAAGACAAGGCAAGGCACCATAGGAAACTTGGTAAGGCAAGGGAAAGTAAGACAAATCTAATGACAATGGGAATCAGGCTAAAACAAATAAAGGAGAGGCAAGCTACAATGGGTACCATGGTATGACAATGCAAATCAAGGCAAGGCACCATGGGTGTATTATTAGGCAGGGAAAGGCAATGCACCATGAGCACCACGGTAAAGGATTCAAGGTGGGTCAAGACACCATGGGCCTCATGGTAAGGCATGGTAAAGCAAGACAAAGCACAATGGGTGCCATCATAATGCAAAGGAAGGCACAGCAAGGAAAGTCAATATAGGCATCATGGTAAGGTAAAGCAAGAAAGAGGACTTCCTAATGGGCTCTAAGTTAGAGGAAGGTAAGGCAATGCAATGCACCATGGGCAGCAGGTTAAGGCAAGGTGTGGCAAGGCAAGGCATCATGGGCACCATGGTAAGTCAAAGCAGCCCAAGGTACCCTGGGCACCATGGTAAGGCAAAGTAGGGAGAGGAAAGGCAAGCATGGGACCATGTGCACCATGTTAATGCAAGTCACGTCATGACAAAGCACCATGGGCATCATAGTAAGCAAAAGCAAGACAAGGCAAGGCACCATGGGTACCACGGTGAGTCATGGCAAGGCAAGCACTAGGGGCATCATAGTAAGGAAATGTATCGTAGACACCCTGGTATAGCAAGACAAGACAAGGCAAGGCCCCATGGGCACCACGGTAAGACAAGGGAAAGCAAGGCAAGGCACAATGGGCACCATTGGAAGGCATGGCAAGGCAAGGCAATGCAAATCACCATAGGAATCATGGTAAGGCAAAGCCATGCAAGGCAAGTTACCATGACCTTCATGGTAAGGCAAGGATAGGCAAGGCACATTGGGCACCATGGTAAGGAAAGCCTGGCAAGGCCAGGAAAGTAACAATGGGCACCATAATAAGGCAAGACAAAGCAAGTCATCATGGTCACAATGAAAAGCCAAAGCAAATAAAAGCACCATGGGCACTATGGCAAGGCAAGGCAAAGCCCATTGGCACAATAGTAAGGCATGGCAAGAAAATGCATGGCACCATGGGCAGCATGGGCACATGGTAAGACAAGGCACAGCAAGGCAAAGCAAGGCAAGACAACATTGGCACCATGGTAAAGCAAGGCAAGGCAAGAAGTAAAGCAACATGGACATCATAGTAAGGAAAGGCAACACAAGGCATCAGAAGGCATGATGGGCAAGATGGCAATGCATAGCAAGGCAAAGCAAAACAGGATAATGACCTCGTTAATGCAAGGCATGCAAAGGCAAAGTAATTCGGCATGGGAACCATGGGAAAGCAAAGCAACGCAAAGCAAGGAAATGAACCATGGGAAGAACAGTAAGGTAAGGCAAGACAAAGCAAGGCATCATGGGAACCTTGGTAAGGCAGGGGAAAGTAAGGCAAGGAAAGGTACCATCAAAAGCAGGTTAGGCAAGTAAAGGAGAAGCAAGTCACAATTGGCACCATGGTATGGCAACACAAGGCAAGGCAAGTCAAGGCACCATGAACACCACTGTAAAGCAAGTTAAGGCAAGCCCAGGCACTATAAGCACCATGGGAAAGCAAGGCAATGGAAAGTGGAAACCATGGTAAGGCAAGGGAATGCAAGGCAAGGCATATCACCATGGGAGTGTGGTTACGCAAGGCAAGGCAAGACAGTATGGGCGTATGGTCAGGCAAGACAAGGTAAGTTACTATTGGAACCATGGTAAGGCAAGTCAAGGCAAAGCAAGACACCATGGGGTACATGGTTAGACAAGGCAAACCAAGGCAAAGCACCATGGGTAACATGGTCATGCACGGGAAGGCAGGGCAAGGAAAGGCACCTTGGGCAGCATGGTAAGGTCAAGAAAGGCAAGGCAGGTCCCCATGGTCACTATGATAGGAGAAGGCAAGGCAGTGTAATGCAACATTGGCAACGTGTTTAGGGAAGGCATGGCAAGGCAAGGCAACATGTGCACCATGGTAGGGCAAGGCAATGCAAAGCACCATGGGCACCATGTTAATGCAAGACAAGGCAAGACAAAGTACCATGGGCACCATAGTAAGGCAAAACAAGGCAAGGCAAGGCACCATAGGTACAACGGTAAGGGATGGCAAGGAAGGCACTATGGGCATTATAGTAAGGCAATGCATCATAGGCCCTATAGTATGGCAAGGCAAGTCACCATGGGCACCATAGTAAGGCAAGGGAAGGAAAGGCAAGGTACCATGGGCAACATGGGAAGGCAAGGAAAGGCAATGCAAGGCACAATAGGCATCATGGTAAAGGAAGGTCTGGAAAGGCAAGTCACCATGAGCATCATGGTAAGGCAAGGCAAGGCAAGGCACATAGGGCACCATTGTAAGGAAAGCATGGCAAAGCAAGGAAACTCACAATGGGCCCAATGATAAGGCAAGGCAAGGAACCATGGGAAACATGGTAAGGCAAACATGGCAAGTCAAGAAAAGGCACAATGGTCACCATGGTAAGGCAAGGAATGGAAGGGTAAGGCACCATATTCACCATGGTGAGACAAAGCAAGGCAAGGCACATCAGGCAAGACAAAGCAAGGTAAGGCAACTCAACACACCACTGTTACTATTGTAAGGAAATGCAAGGAAAGGCAATCACTACAAAGCAAGGGATGGGAACATACTATGTGTACCATGGTAAGGGAAGACAAGGCAAGTCAAGACACAATGGGCTCCATGTTAATGCAAAGCAAGGCAAGGCACTATGGGCAGCATGGTAAGGTAGGACAAAGCAATAAAAGGAACAATGGGCACCACAGTAATGCAATGGAAGGTAATGCACATAGGCACCATGGCAAGGTAAGGCAAGGCAAGGCGCCATGGAAACCATGGTCAGGTGAAGCAAGGCAAGGGAAGTCCAGGAGCCATAGACACCATGGTAAAACAAGGCAAGACAAGGCCCCATGGGCAAATTGGGAACATTATTAAAGGCAGTGCACCATAGGCACCAAGATAAGGCAAGGTAAGACATGGCAATGGAAAGCACCATGGGCGCAATGGAGGAGCAACACATGGCATGGTATGGTGCCACGTTAACCACAGTAAAGTGAGGCAACGCAGGGCACCATGAGCACCACACTAAGTCAAAGAATGTCAGGAAATGGCACTGTCGGAACCATGAATAGGAAGGCAAGGCAAAGAAAGGAAAGTGACTGCAACAATGTCACAGGGGTAAGGCAAGACAAGGTATGTCAAAGCACTATGGGCCCCTTGGTAAGTCAAGACTAGTTAAGTTAAGGCAAGGCAAGGCAATAAGGGAACCATGGTAAGGCAAGGCAATGCAAGTTGAGGCATTGTGGGCGCCATGACAAGGCAAGGCTAGGAAAGGAAACACATCATAGTCACCATGGCATGTCAAAGCAAAGCATTCCAAGGCGCCATGGGCACCATGATAAGGAAAGAGAAGGCAAGGCAAGGCACCGTAGACAACATGGTAAGGAAAGGAAAGGAAAGTCACCATAGGAATCATGGTAAGGCAAGGCAAGGCAAGGCAAGGCACCATGGGCACCATGGTAATGCAAGGCAAGACAAAGGACAATGGGCATCATATTAAGGCAGAGCAAGGCAAGGCAAGGCAGAACTGGCAACATGGAAAGGCAAAGCAAGACATGTGAATGCACCATGGAAACCATGGCAAGGCAAGACAAGCCAAGGAAAGGCAAGTCAAGGCACAATGACCACCATGGTAAGGCAAGGGAAGGAAAGGTAAGACAACATGGGCATAGTGGGAAGGCAAGACAAAGCAAGGCAAGGCATGCCAAAGCACCATGGGAAGCATGGTAAGGCAAAGCAAGACATGGACCCCATGGTAAAGTAAGGCCATGTAAGGTAAGGCTATGCACCATAATAAGTCAAGTCAAGGCATGACAAGGCACCATGGGTACATTGGTAAAGCAAGACAAGGCAAGGCAATGAAAGGCAAGGTGCCTTGGACACCACGGTAGGGCAATTTAGTCATGTAAAGGAACCATGTAACCCCTGGTAAGACAAGGGAAGGCAAGGCATCATGGGAACCTAGGTAAGTCAAAGCATGGCAAGGAATGCACCATGGGCAACATGGAAGTTGAAGGCAAGTTAAGGCAAGGCTAGGCAGCTGTTCACGGGCACACTGTTAATGCAAGGCAACGCAAGTCATGTTAAGGCAATGCAAGGCACCATGGGCACCATTGTAAGGTAAGGCAAGGCAACCCAAGGCACCATAGGCACCATGGTAAGGCAAAGAAAGACAAAGCAAGCCACCATTGGTATAATAGTAAGGCATAGCAAGGAGAGGCAAGGCACCATGGGCAGCATGGGCACCGTCATAAAGCAAGGCACAACAAGGCAAGGCAAGGCAAGGCAAGACTACTTGGGCACCATGATAAGGTAAGGCGAGTAAATATACCATGGGCACCATGGTAAGGAAAGGCAAAGCAAGGCAACACAAGGCACCATGAGCAACATGGTAACACATGGCAAGGTAAGGCAGAACACCATAACCACTGCGGTAATGCAAAGCAAGGCAAGGCAATGCAAGTTGCCATGGGAACCATGAGAAACTAAGGGAACACAAGGTAAGAAAATGAACCATGGGGACCATGGTATGGCAAGGCAATTAAAGGCAAGGCACCATGGGAACAATGGTAAGGCAAGGGAAAGTAAGACAAGGCAACATAAAATGGAAACCAGGCTAAGGCAAGTGAAGGAAAGGTAATCCACAGTGGGCACCATGGTATGGCAATGCAAGGCAAAACAAGGCACCATGGGCACCACTGTAAGGCAAAGTAAGGGAAGCCTAGGCAATATGGGCACCATGATAAGGCAAGTTAAGGGAGCATGGGCACCATGGTAAAGCAAGCAGATACAAGGCAAGGCAAGACACCATGGTGTATGGTTAGGTGAGGCAAGGCAAGGGATCATGGGCAACAAGATAAGACAAGTCAAGTGCACACCAACATGGGACACATGGTAAGTCAAGGCAAAGCAAGACAAAGCACCATGGGTACCATGCTAATTCAAGGGAAGGCACAGAAAGGCAAGGTGCCATGGACAGCATGGTAAGGTAAATTAAAGCAAGATACAACTCATTGGGCACTATGGTATGGGAAAGTAAGGCAATCCAAAGCACCATTGGCAACATGTTAAGGCAAAGCTTGGCAAGACAAGGCAATATGTGCACCATGGTAAGGCAAACAATGAAAGGCACCCTGGGAAAAATAGTAAGGCAAAGCAAGGTAAATCAAGGCAAGCATGGCACCATGGGCACCATGTTAATGCAAGTTAAGGCAAGACAAACCACCATGGGCAGCTTAGTAAGACAAAAAAAGGCAAGACAAGGCACCATGGGAACCATGGTAAGGCATGGCAAGGCAAGTATTATGGGCATCAAAGTAGGGCAATGCATCACAGGCACCATTGTATGGTAAGGCAAGAAAAGGCAATTCAAGGCACCATGGGCACCATGGGAAGGCAAGGGAAGGCAAGGCAAGGCACCATGTGCACCATGGGAAGGCAAGTCAAGACAATGCAAGAAATCATAGGCATCATGGTAAAGCAAGGCAAGGCAACATACATTGGGAATCATGGTAAGGAAATCACAGCAAGGCAAGGAAAATCACAATGGGCACCATGAAAAGGAAAGGCAAGGCAAGAACCACAGTCACCATGGTAATTCAAGGGAAGGAAATTCAAGGCACCATGAGCACCATGGGAAGGTAAGGCATGGTAAGTCAATGCAAGGCATCATGGGCATCATGGTAAGGCAAGAGAAAGGAAGGTAACAGGCACCATGGTAAGGCAAGGCAAGGCAAGGAAGTATAGGCACCATGGTAAGGCAAGCATGGCAAGGCAAGAAAAGGCACAATGGACATGATGGTAAGGCAAGGTATGGGAAGGTAAGGTACCATATTCACCATTGTAAGGCAAAGCAAGGCAAGGCATGGGCAGCATGGGCACCATCATAAGGCAAGGCACAGAAAGGCAAGGCAAGGCAAGGCAAAACAACATGGGCACCAAGATAAGATAAGGCAAGGTAAGTAAAGGCACTATGGGCACCATGTTAAGAAAATGTAATGCAAGGCAACACAGGCACCATAGGCAACATGGTAACGCATGGCAAAGCAAGGCAAAACACCATAATCACTGTGGTAATGCAAAGCAAGGCAAGGCAACACCATTTGCCATGGGAACCATTTGAAAGCAAGGCAATACAAGGCAAGGAAGTGAACCATGGGACCCTTAGTATGGCAAGGCAAGGCAAGGCAAGGCAAGGCAAGGCACCATGGGAACCTTGGTGCGGCAAGGGAAAGTAATGTAAGGAAAGGCACAATGTGAATCAGGCTAAGGCAAGTAAAGGAGAGGCAAGCCTCCATGGGCACCATTGTATGGCAATGCAAGGCAAGGCAAGGCAAGGCATCATGGGCACCATCATAAGACAAGATAAGGCAAGCCTAGGCACTATGGGCAAAATTGTAAGTCAAGCCAAGGAAGCATGGACACCATGGTAAAGCAAGATAATTCAAGGCAAGGCAAGTCACCATGTGCATTTATTTAGGAAAGTCAAGGCAAGGCATCATCTGCACCACGGAAAGGCAAGCTAAGGTGAGGCACCATGGAAAGGCAAGCTAAGGTGAGGCAACCACACTGGGCACGATGGTAAGGCAAGACAAAGCAAGTCAAAGAACTATGGGTACCATGGTAATGCAAGGGAAAACAGGGTAAGGCAAAGAAGCATGGGCAACATGAAAAGGTAATGCAAGGCAAGGCTCGTTAAAATGGACACAATGATAGGGGAAGGTAAGGCAGTGTACCATGGGCAACATGTTAAGGCAAGGCCTGGCAAGGCAAGGCAACATGTTCACCATGCAATGCAAGGCACCCTGGGCACCAATGTAAGGCAAATCAAGTCAAGGGAAGGCAAGAATGGCACCATGGGAACAATGTTAATGGAAGTCCAGACAAGACAAAGCACCATGGACACCACAGTAAGGCAAAACAAGGCAGGACAAGGCACCATGGGTACCATGGTAAGGCATGGCAAGACAAGGCATTATGGGCATTGTAGTAATGCAATGTGTCCTAGGCACCATGGTATGGCAAGATAAGTCAAAGCACCATGGGTACCATGGTAAGTCAAGGGAAGGCAAGTTAAAGTACCATGGGAACCACGGAAATTGAAAGGAAGGCAAGGCAAGGCAAGGCAAGGCAACATGGGAAAGCAAATCAAGGCAAGGCACCATAGGCATCATGGTAAGGCCAGCTCAGGCAAGGCACGTTGGGTAACAGTAAGGAAAGCAAGGTAAGGCAAGGAAACTCACAATGTGCACCATGATAAGGCAAGACAAGGCAAGGAACCATGGGCACCATGGTAAGGCAAGTGATAGCAAGGTAAGGCACCATATTGACCATGGTAAGGTAAAGCCAGGCAAGGCACAGCAAGGAAAGGAAAAGCAATGTAATGCAAGGAAGGCATGGCAAGGCACCACTGGCACAATGCTAAGGCAAGGCAAGGGAAGGCAGGTACTGCAAAGCAAGGCAAAGGAAAGTACTATGCATACCATGGTAACAGAAAGAAAGGCAAGTCAAGGAACCATGGGCTCCATGATAATGTAAAGAAAGACAAGGTAAGGCAAGGCAAGGGAACATGGGCTGGATGGTAAGACAGGGCAAGGCAATAAATGGCACCATGAGCATCATGGTGAGGCAAGGGAAGGTAAGGAAACATAGGCACCATGGTAAAGAAAGAGAAGGCATGGCACCATGGGTAACATGGTAAGGCAAAGCAATTCAAGGCAAGAAGCCATAAGCACCATGGTAAAACAAGGCAAGGCAAGGTGCCATGGTCACTATGGTAACATAAGGCAAGGCAAGGCACCATGAGTACCATGGTAAGGCAAGGCAAGTCATGGCAAGAGAAGGCACCATGGGCACAATAGAGAGGCAAGACAAGGTAAGGTAAAGGGCCATAGGAACCACGCTAAGAAGAAGCAATGCAAGACATCATGGGAATCATGGTAAGGCAAGGAAAGTAAAGCAAAGGCACTGAGGGCACAATGTAAAGGAAGGCAAGGCAAAGAAAGCAAGGAAAGAAAGTCACTATGGCAAGAAAATGTAAGGCATGTCAAAGCACCATGGGCACTCTTTTAAGTCAAGACTAGGCAAGGTAAGGCAAGGCAAGGCAATAAGGGCCCCATGGTATGGCAAGGCAGTGAATGTCATGGCATAATGGGCACCATGGTAAGGAAAGGAAAGACATCATGGGCATTATCTTATGGCAAGGTAAGTCAAGGCATGGGCATAATCGTAAGGCAAGTCAAGGCATCATGAGCAACATGGTAAGGCAAGGCAAGTTAAGGCAACATGGGCAACGTGGAAAGGGAAGGGAAGGGAAAGGAAGGGAAGGGAATGGAAGGAAAGAAAAAGGAAGGGAAGGCTCAATGGGCACCATGGTAACGCAAAAGTCAACAAAATGTACAAAGGGCACCATGTTAAGGCAGAGCAAGCCAATGCAAGGCAAGTAACAAGTGGCAACATGGAAAGATAATGAAAGGCATGTAAACGCACCATAGACACCATGGCAAGGCAAGACAAGGCAAGGCAAGGAAAGGAAAGGCACATGGTAACCATGGTAAGGCAAGGGAAGGCAAGGCAAGACACCATGGGCACTGCGGAAAGGAAAGGCAAGCCCAGGCACCACGGGCAGCATAGTAAGGCAAGGCAAGTCACCATGGACTCCATGGAAAGGCAAGGCCATGCAAGGCAAGGCAAGGCACCATGGGCACCATCATAAGGCAAGGAAAGCAATGCCAAGTCAAAATGGGAACATTGGTAAGCAAGAAAAGTCAAGGCAATGCAAGGCAAGGTGCCATCAGAACCATGGTAGGTCGATGCAAGCCACGGAGAGGCACCATGTGCCCCCTGGTAAGGAAAGGAAAGGCAAGTCACCATGGGCAGCTAGGTAAGGCAAGGCACAGCAAGATATGCATCATGGGGCAACAGGGAACTGGAAGGCAATTTATGGCAAGGCAAGGCATCTCTCCATGGTCACAAACTTAAGGCAAGGCAACACAAGACAAATCAATTCAAGGTGACTTGCAAATCATGGAAAAGCAAGGAAAGGCAAGCCACGGCACCATAGGCATCATGGTAAGGCAAAGCAAGGCAAGGCACTATAGGCACTGTGATAAGGTCGAACACGACAGGGCATCATATGCACAATCGGAAGGGAAGGCAAAGCAAGGCACCAATGGCAAAATGGAAAAGCAAGCAAAGGCAAAGTACCATGGGCACAATGGTAAGGCGAGGCAATAGAAAGCAAAGCACAATTGGGACAAGAGTAAGTCATGGCAAGGTAAAGCAAGACATCATGGGCAGCATGGGCACCATTCTAATGCAAGGCACAGCAAGTCAAGGCAAGGCAAAACAACATGGGCACCATGATAAGGCAAGGCAAGGCAAGTAAAGACACCATGGGAACCATGGTAAAGACAGGCAACGAAAGACAACACAAGGCATCATGAGATACATGGCAACACATGGCAAGGCAAGACGAATCACCATAATCACCATGGTAATGCAAAGCAAGGCAAAGCAAGGGCATTTGCTGAGGGAAACATGGGAATGCAAGGAAACGCAGGACAAGGAAATGAGAAACGGGAAAAATGATATCACAAGGCTAGGCAAGGCAAGTCACCATGGGAAACTTGGTAAGGTTAGGGAAAGTAAGGCAAGGCAAGGCAAAATGGGAATCAGGGTAGGGCAAGTAAAGGAGAGGCAAGACATCATGGGACCAATGGAAAGGCAAGTCCAAGCAAATCAAATCACCATGGGTACCATGGTAATACAAGGGAAGGCACGGCAAGGAAAGGCACCATGGGCAGCATGGTAAGGTCAAGCAAGGCAAGGCAAGTCCCAATGGGCACTGTGTTAGTGGAAGGTAAGACAATGTAATGCACCATGAATAGCATGTTAAGGCAAGGCATGGCAAAGCAAGGTAACATGTGCACTATGGTAAGGCAAAGCAATGCAAGTCACCCTGGGCACCATGGTAAGGCAAAGCAAGGCCCAGCAAGGCAAGTATGTCACCATGGGCACCATATTAATTCAAGTAAAGGCAACACAAAGCACCATGGGCATCATAGTAAAGAAAAACAGGGCAAGGCAAGACACCATGGGTACCATAAAGCATGGCAAAGCAAAGCTAAATGGGCATTATAGTAAGACAATGCATCATAGGCAATATGGTATTGCAAGGGAAGGCACGTCAAGGCACCATGGACACCATGGTAAGCAAAAGGAAGACAAGACAAGGCACCATTGGAAGGCAAGAAAAGGCAATGAGACACATAATTGGCATCATGGTAAGGTAAGGCCAGGCCAGGCAAGGACAGGCAAGGCATCATGAGTCTCATGGTAAGGCAAGGCAAGGTACATTGCACACCATTGTAAGGAAAGCAAGACAAGGCAAGGAAACTCACAATGGGCACCAAAATAAGGCAAGGCAAGTGAAGGAGCCATGAGCACCATGGTAAAGTAAACATGGCAAGGCAAGGAAAGGCACAATAGGCACCATGGTAAGGCAAGGCATGGCAAGGCAAGGCACCATATTCATCATGGTCAGACAAACATGACAAGTCAAGGAAAGACACAATGGGCATCATGGCAGGACAAGGCATGGCAAGACAAGTAAAGGCACCATATTCACCATGGTAAGGCAAAACAAGAAAAGGCACCACAAGCAACACAAAGAAAGGTAATGCAAGGCAAAGCAACGTAACACAAGGCAACTCTGGCACCATGGTATGGCAAAGCAAGGGAAGGCAGGAACAGCAAAGCAAGGCAAGGGAACATACTATGTGTATCATGGTAAGGGAAGACAGGGCAAGTCAAGCCACCATGGGCTCCATGGTAATGCAAAGCAAGGCAAGGCAAAGCAAGGCTAGGCAAAGCAAGGCAAGGCACCATGGACAGGATGGCAAGGCAGGACAAGGCAATAAAAGGCACCACTGGCACCACAGTAAGGCATGGGAAGGTAAGGCAACAAAGTCATTAGGGTAAGGCAAGGCAAGGCAAGCCACCATGGGCAATATTGTAAGGCAAGGCCATGCAAGGCAAGTCAAGGAACTATAGGCACCATGGTAAAACAAGGCAAAGCAAGGCAAGCTGCTATGGGCACCATGGTAACATAAGGCAAGGCAAATCACTATGGACACCATGGTAAGGCAAGGCATGACACGGTAAGGGAAATCAAGGCAAGGCAAGGTGCCATGGGCACGATGGTAATGTAAGGTAAGTCAAGGCACTATTTGCATCATGATAAGGCAAGGAAACACATGGCAAGAAAAGGCACCAGAGGCACAATAAAGAGGTAAGGGATTGCATGATAAGGCGCCAAGGTATTGCATGATAAGGCGCATGATAAGGTGAGTTGAGGCAACGCAAGGCATCATGGGCACCATGGTAAGGCAAGGATATTCTGGAAAAGGCACTTTGGTCACAATGTAAAGGAAGGCAAGACAAAGCAAGGAAAGGTAAGTCAACAAAGTCACCATTGTATGGTAAGGAAATGCAAGGCATGTCAAAGCACCATACGCACACTGGTAAGTCAACAATAGTCAAGGCAAGGAAAGGCAAGGAAATAAGGCCACCATGGTAAGGCAAGACAATTCAAGTCAAGGCATTATGGGCACCACGGTAAGGAAAGGAAAGGAGAGGAGAGGAGAAGAGAGGAGAGGAGAGGAGAGGAGAGGAGAAGAGAGGAGAGGAGAGGAGAGGAGAGGAGAGGAAAGGAAAGGCATCATAGGCACCATGGAATGATAAGGCAAGGCAAGGTGCCATGTGCAACATGGTAAGACAATGCAAGTCAAGGCACCATGGACAACATGGTAAGGCAAGTCAAGGCAAGGCACAATGGACACCACCATAACGCAAGTCAAGAAAAAGGACCATGGGCACCATGTTAAGGCAGAGTAAGACAAGGAAGGGAAAGCCACAATTGGTAACATGGGAATTCAAAGTAAGGCTTGTAAATGCACCTTGGACACCATGGCAAGGCAAGACAAGGCAAGGAAAGGCAAATCAAGGCACCATGGCCACCATGGTTAGGCAAGGGAACGCATAACAAGTCACCATCGGCACAGTGGGAAAGTAAGGCAATGCAAGCAAAGGCACTATGGGCAGTATGGTAAGGCAAGGCAAGGCACCATGGGCAACATCATAAGGCAAAGCAAGCCCCAAAAAGGCACCGTGTGCTTCCTGGTAAGGCAAGGAAAGGCAAGGAACCATGGACACCCAGGTAAGGCACAGCATGACAAGGCATGCACCATGGGCATCATGGAAGTGGAAGGCAGGTTAAGGCAAGGCAAGGCAGCTGTTCATGGGCACAACGTTAAGTCAAGTCAACGCAAGGCAAGGCAATGCAAGGCACCATGGGCACCATGGTAAGGCAAGGCAAGCCAAAGCACCATAGACACCATGTTAAGGTAAAGCAAGGCAGGGCAATATAGGCACCATGATAAGGCAAGACAAGGCAAAGAATCATGGGTACAATTGTAAGGCAGGGTAACACTAAAAGGTAAGGCAAGGCAAGTTGCCATGGGCACCATGATAAGGCAGGGAAAGGCAAGGGAAGGCGCCATGGGCACCATAGTAAGGAACAGTATGACAATGCAACATGGCCACAATGGGAAGGCAAGGCAAGGAACCCTAGACATCATGGTAAGGCAAAGACAGGCAAAGGAAGGCACTATGAGCATCATGGTAAGGCTAGGCAAGAAAAGGCACATTGGACACCATGATAAAGAAATCATGGCAAGGCAAGGAAACTCACAATGGGCAACATGATAAGGCAAGGCAAAACAAGGAACCATGGGCACCATGGAAAAGCAAACATTGCAAGGAAAGGAAAGGCACAATGGGCACCATGATAAGGCAAGGCAACATATTCACTATGGTAAGACAAAGAAAGACAAGGCATGGCAAGGCAAGGCAAACAAGGGAAGGCAAGGCAAGACTCCACTGGCACCATGGTAAGGCAAGGCAATGGCAGGCCAGCACTGCAAAGTAAGGCAAGGGAAAGTACTATGCATAACACAGTAATGGCAAATAAGTCATCATGAGCTCCTTGGTAATGCAAAGTAAGGTAAAGTAAGGCAAGGCAAGTCACCATAGGTAGAATGGTAAAGCAGGGCAGGTGAAAGCAATGTACCATGGGCAGCATGGTAAAGAAGGGCAAGGTTATAAAGGCACCATGGGCACCAAGGTAAGACAAGGCAAGGCAAAGAACCATTTTCAACATTGTAACACATAGCAAGGCAAGGCACTATGGGCGCTATAATTAGGCAATGGATCATAGACACCATGGTATGGCAAGACAAGACAAGTCAAGTCACCATGGACACCATGGTAAGGCAAGTGTAGGCAAGGAGAGGCATCATGGGCACCATGGGAAGGCAAGGCAAGGCAATGAATGGCATCATAGGCATCATGGTAAGCCAAGGCAAGGCAAGGAACATTGGACTCAATTGTAAGGAAAGCATGGCAAGGCAAGGAAATTCACAATGGGTACTATGATAAGGCAGGGCAAGGAGTTATGAGCACCATGGTAAGGCAAACATGGCAAGGCAAGGAAAGCACAATGGGCACCATGGTAAGGCAAGGCATGGCAAGGCAGGGCACCATATTCACCATGATAAGGCAAAGCAAGGCAAGGGATGGCAAGGCAAGGCACAGCAAAGTAACGCAAGGCAAGGCAAGGCAATTCACCACTGGCACCATGGTAAGGCAAGGCAAGGGAAGGAAGGCACTACAAAGCAAGGCAAGAGAACCTACTATGCATACCATGATAAGGGAAGGCATAGCAAATCAAGGCACCATGGGCTCCGTGGTAATGCAAATCAAGACAAGTTAAGGCAAGACAAGGCACCATGAACAGTTTGGTAAGAAAGGTTAAGGGAGTCAAAAGCACCATGGGCACACAGTAAGGCAAGGTAAGGGAAGGCAACATAGGCACCATGGTAAGGCAAGGCAAGGCACCATGGAAAACATGGTAAAGCGAGGCAAGGCAAGGTAAGCAAGGAAACATAGGCACCAAGGTAAAACAAGGTAAGTTAAAGAAGAAGCCATGGGTGCCATGATAACATAAGGCAAGGCAAGGCACCATGGCACCATGGAAACAGAGGCAAGACATGTCAAGAGAAGGCACCATGGGCACAATAGAGAGGCAAGGAAAGTCATTGTAAGGCACCATGGGCACCATGGTAAGGCGAGGCAATGTAAGGCACCGTGGGTATCATGGTAAGGCAAGGAAAGTCAAGAACAGGCACTATGGGCACCACGTAACAAAAGACAAGGCAAAGCAAAGAAAGCAAAGCAACAAAATCACCATGGTAAGGCAAGGCAAGGCATGTCAAAGCACCATGGGAACCCTGGTAAGTCAAGTCTCAGCAAGGCAAGGCAAGGCAATAAGTGCACCAGGATGGGGCAAGGCAATGCAGGTCAAGGCATTATGGGCACCATAATAAGGCAAGGTCAGGAAAGGAAATGCATCATAGGCACCATGGTATGTCAAGGCAAGGCAAGGCACCATTGGCAACATGGTAAGGCATGGCAAGGCAAGGAACCATGGGCAAAATGGTATGGAAAGGCAAGGAAAGGCACCAAGGGCACCATGGTAACACAAGGCAAAACAAAGGACGATGGGCATCATGTTATGACAGAACAAGGCAAGGCCAGGCAAGGCACAATTGGCGACATGGAAAGGCAAAGAAAGGCATATGAATGCACCATGGACAAAATGGCAAGGCAAGACAAGGCAAGGAAAGGCAAGGCACCTTGGCCATCATGGTAAGGTAAGTGAAGGCAAGGCAAGACACCACGGGCACTGTGAGAATGCAAGGCAAGCCAAGCCAAGGCACTGTGGGCAGCATCATAAGGAAAGGAAAGGCAGCATGAATACCATGGAAAAGCAAGGCCATGCAAGCCAAGGCAAGGCACCATGGGCACCATAATAAGTCAAGGCAAGGCATGGCAAGGCACAATGGGCACATTGGTAAAGCACCAAATGCAAGGCAATGCAAGGCAAGGTGCCATTGGCAACATGGTAGGCAAGACAAGGAAAGTCAATGAAACATAGGAAACATGGCAAGGCAAAGCAATTCAAGACACTATGGGTACCATGGTAAGGTAAGGCAATTCGCCATGGGCACCATGGTAAGGCAGGGAAAGACTAGGTAATGCACCATGGTAAGGTAGGGCAAGAGAAGTCACCATGGGCACAATGGGAAGGCAAGGACAGGCACGACACCATGAGCACAATGGGAAGGCAAGGCATCACAATAAGGCAAGTAAAGACAAAACCTGGCGTAACTGGAACAATAGTATGGCATGGAAAGAAAAGGCATCATGGGTAGCATGGGCACAATCATAAGGTAACTTACAGCAGGGCAAGGCAAGGAAAGGCAACATGGGCAACTTGATAAAGCAAAACAAAACAAATAAAGGCACCATGGACACCATGGTAAGAAAAAGTAATGCAAGGAAACATGGGCTCAGTGGTAAGGGAAGGCAATGCAAGAGAAGGCAAGGCAAAGCAAGGCAATGAAAGGTAGGGCAAGTCAGGTTGTCATGGGCACCATGGAAAGGCAGAGAAAGGCAACATAAAAGGCAAGGCAAGTTAACGCACCATGGGCACCATGGTAAGACAAGGGAAGGCAAGGTACCATGGGCAACATGTTAAGGCAGGGCAAGGTGAGGTAGGGCAAGGCACAAATGGCAACATGGAAAGGCAAAGCAATGCATGTGAATGTACCATGGACACCATGGCAAGGCACGACAAGGCAAGGAAAGGAAAGGCAAGCACCATGGCCACCGTGGGAAGGCAAGATAAGCCAAACCAAGGCACAATAAGGAGTACAGTAAGTCAAGGCACAGTATCATTGACACCATTGTAAGGCAAGGCCATGCAAGCCAAACAAGGCACCATGGGTACCATCACAAGGCAAGGCAATATGTATCAAGACACCATGGGCACTTTTGTAAAGGAAGACAAGAAAAGGCAATGCAAGGCAAGGTGCCATGAGCACCATGGTAGGGCAAGGCAAGGCAAGCCACAGAAAGGCACCATGTGACCCATAGTAAGGCAAGGAAAGAAAAGGCACCATGGACACCCAGGTAATTCAAGGCACGGCAAGGAATGAACCATGAGCAACATGGAAGTGGAAGGCAAGTTAAGGCTAGGCAAGGCAGCTCTCCATGGGCACAACTTGCTTTGCCTTGCCTTCCTTTATGCGGTGCCCACAGTGCCTTTTCCTGACATTCCTTCCTTACCATGGTGCCCATGGTGCCTCGCATTGCATTGCATTACCATGGTGCCCATGGCACATTACCATGCCTTGCCTTGCCTCTTTATTGTGCCCATAGTGCCATCCCCTGCCATGGCTTTCCTTGCCTTACCAGAGTGCACAAATTTCCTTGCCATTCCTTATGTTATTATGCCTTGTCTTGCCTTGTTTTACCCTGGTGAACATGGTTCCTTGCCTTGCCTTTCCTTGTCTCCACTTACTATTTTGGCAATGGTGCCTTGCCTTGCTTTGCCTTACCATGGTGTCTATGTTGCCTTCCCTTCCCTTGTCTTACCGTGGTGCCCATGGCGCCTTTTATTGTCTTGTCCTGCCTTACCAAGCTGCGCATGGTGCCTTGCTTTGCCTTGCCTTCCATTACTATGGTATTCATGGTACATTTCCTTGCCTTGTTTTGCAGTGCCTGCCTTCCCTTGCCTTGCCTTACCATGGTGCCAGTGGTGCCTTGCCTTGCCTTACTTTACCTTTCCATGCCATGTCTTGCCTTGCTTTTCCTTACCATGGTGAATATAGTTCCTTGACTTGCCATGACTTGCCTTACCATTGTACTCATTTTGCCTTTCCTGGCCTTGCTGTGTTTACCTTACCATGGTGCCCATGGTTCCTTGCCTTGCATTGACTTATGATCGTTCCCATTGTGAGTTTCCTTGCCTGGTCATGCTTTCCTTACCATGGTGCCCAGTGTGCCTTTCCTTGCTTTACATTACCATGATACTCATGGTGCATTGCTTTGCATGGCCTTGCCTTACCATGATGCCTATGGTACCTTGCATTACCTTGCCTTGCCTTGCCTTGCATTTCCATGGTGACCATGGTGCCCTGCCTTGCCTTCCTTTGCCTTATCACAGTGCCCATGGTGCCTTGACTTGCCTTGCCTTACCATACCATGGTGCTTACGATGCATTGCCTTACTATGATGCCCATAGTGCCTTGTCTTGCCACACATAACCATGGTATCCATGGTGCCTTGCCTTGCCTTGTTTTGCCTTTATATGTTGCCCATTGTGCTTTGCCTTGCCTTGACTTGCATTAACATTGTGCCCATGGTACTATGCTTGCCTTGACTTGCTTTGCCTTACCATGTTGCCCACGGTGCTGTGCATTGCTGTGCCTTACCATGGTGCACATATCGCCATGCCTTGCCATGCCTTGCCTAAACATGTTGCCCATCGTGTATTGCATTGCCTTACCTTCCCCTACAATAGTTCCCATTGGGATTTGCCTTGCCTTACTTTAACTTACCATGCTGCCCATGGTGCATTGCCTTGCCATGCCTTCCCTTGCATTACCATGGTACCCATGATGCTTTTCCTTGCCTGACTATGGAGCCCAGGGTGGCTTGCCTCTCCTTGAATTGACTTACAATGGTGCCCATGATATCTTGTGTTGCCTTGCCTAACCATACACCCATGGTTACTTGCCTTGCCTTGCATTCCTTTGATTTACCATGATGCCCCTCTCCCTTTTCTTGTATTACCATGGTACCCATAGTGCCTAGGGTTGCCTTACCTTGACGTACAATGGTGCCCATGATGCCTTGCCTTGCCTTGCCTTGTGTTTCCATACCATGGTGTTCATGGTGGCTTGCCTCTCCTTCACTTGATTTAGCGTGGCTCCCATTGTGCCTTGCTTTGTCTTACCCTACCTTGCCTTACCAAACATGTGCCTTGCCTTGCCTTACTTTCCCTTGCCCTACCAAGAATGTGCCTTGCCTTGCCTTGCCTTGCCATATCATGGTTCCAATGGTTCATTTCCTTGCCTTGTGTTGCCTGGCTTTCTCATGGTTTCCATGTCGAATTGTGTTGCCTTGCCTTGCTTTGCATTACCAGTGTTTATGGTGTTTTGCTTTGCCTTGCTATGCATTACCATGTTGGCCATGGTGCCCTGTGTTGTCTTTTCTTACCATGGTGCCCATGGTGCCTTTACTTGTCTTGCCTTGCCTTATCATGGTGCTCATGTTGTCTCGCCTTACCTTGTTCTGCCTTGCCTTACGATGGTGCCAATGCTGCCCATGGTGCCTTGCCTTTCCTTGAAATGCCTTAATATTTTGCCAATGGTACCTTGAATTGCCTTGGCTTGTGTTGCCTCACCTTAAAGTTGTGCCCATGGAGAGCTGCCTTGTCTTGCCTTAACTTACCTTCCACTTCCATGTTGCCCATGGTGCATGCCTTGCAGTGCCTTGCCTTACCTGTGTTTCCATGGTGCCTTGCCTTTCTATGCCTTACCAGGGGGCACATGGTGGCTTTCCGTGGCTCACCTTGCCCTACCATGTTACCCATCTCACCTTGCCTTGCATTGCCTTGCCCTGTCTTGCTTTACCAATGTGCCAATGTGCCTTGCCATGCCTTGCCTTGCCTTATTATGGTGCCCATGGTGTCTTGCTTGCCTTGCATAGCCTTGCCTTACCATGGTGTCCATGGTCCCTTGCCTTGCCTTATCATGATGCCCATGGTGCCTTGGCTTGCATTGTCTTGCCTTCCCACAGTGCCCATGATTACTTTCCTTGCCTTCCCTTGTATTACCATGGTGGCCATGGTGCCTTGCCTTGCCTTGCCTTGCCTTGCCGTGCTGTCCATGATGCATTCAAATGCCTTGCTTTGTCTTTCCATGTTGCCAATTGTACCTTGTCTTGCATTGGTCTGCCTTAACATGATGCCCATGGTCCTTTGTCTTCCCTTGCATTACCACATTGCCCATGGTGACTTGCCATGCTGTGCCTTTCCTTACTATGTTGCCTATGATGCCTTGCCTTGCCTTGGCTTGTCATGCTGCCCATGGTGACTTCCCTTTCCTTGCCTTACCATGGTGCCCATGGCACCTTGACTGGACATACCATGGTGCCTATGATGCCTTTCTTTCCTTGCCTTACCTTACTATTATGTCCGTAATGCCTCAACTTGCATTGCCTTGGCTTACCATGGTGCCCTTATTGCCTTGCCTAGTCTTGGCTTACCAGGGTGCCCAAGCTGCTTTGACATGACTTGCCTTACCATGGTGACTTTGTTATCTTGCCAATCCTTGCTTTGACTTGCCTTCCTTTACATGGTACCCACAGTGCCTTTTCCCAATATTCCTTGCCTTACCATGATGCCCATGGTGCCTTGCTTGCATTACCATGGTGCCCATGAGGCCATACCAGGCCCTGCCTAGCCTCTCCATTGTGCTCATGGTGCCTTCCCTTGCCATGTTTTGCCTTGCCATACAATGGTGCCTATGTTGCCTGGCCTTGCCTTACGTTACCATGGAACCCATGGCTCCCTACCTGCCATGTCTTGTTTTACCATGGTACCTATGGCTCCTTTCCTTGCCTGGCCTTGCCTTACCATGTTTCCCATAGTACCTTGCCCTGCCTTGCCCTACCATGGTGCCTATGTTGCCTTACCTTCCCTTGCTTTACCATGGTGCCCATGGTGCCTTTTATTGCCTTGCCTTTCTTTACCATGCTACCCATGGTGCCTTACTTTGCCTTAACTTACATTGCATTGCATTACCATGGAGCACATGGTACCTTGACTTGCCCCGCCTTCCCTTACCCTGTTACACATAGTACATTACCTTGCCTTGGTTTGCAGTGCCTGTGTTCCCTTTCCTTACCATACAAGGTGCCAGTGGTGCCCTGCCTTGCTTTGCCTTGCCTTACCTTGCTTTCCCTTACCTTGCCTTGCCATGCTTGGCCTTGGTTTTTCTTACCGTGATTAATATGGTGCTTTGTGTTGACATGTCTTGCGTTATGATGGTACACATTGTGCCTTTTCTTGCCTTGCCATGTTTGCCTTACCATGGTGCCTATGGTTCCTTGCTTTGCCTTGCATTATCATATTGCCCATTGTGAGATTCCCTGCCTTGCCATGCATTTTTGCCATGGTGCCCAAAGCGCCTTGCCTTGCCTTGCCTTACTATGATGCTCATGGTGACTTGCCTTGCCTAGCCTTGCCTTACAGTGATGCCTATGCTGCCAGGCATTGCCTTGCCTTGCCTTCCTATGGTGGCCATGATGCATTGCCTTTATTGCCCTTGCCTTACCTTGGTGTCCATGGTGCATTGACTTGCCGTGCCTTGCCATACAATGTTGCCTATCATGCATTGCCTTACTATGATGCCCATAGTGCCTTCCCTTGCCGTGCCTTACCATGGTACCCATGATGCTTTGCCTTGTTTGGTCTTACTATGGTGCCCATGGTGCTTGAACATGCCTTGACTTGCATTAACATGACGCAAGTAGTGCCATGCTTGCCTTGCCTTGCCTTGTTGGCCTTACCATGATGTCCAGGGTGCCTTTCCTTGTTTTGTTTTACTATGGTGCCCATGGTGTTTTATCTTGCTTTGACTTGCATCAACATGGTACCAATGGTACCATGCTTGCATTGCCTTGCCTTGCCTAGCTCTGCCTTACCATGGTGTCCAGGGTTCCTTGGGTTGCTGTGCCTTACCATGGTGCCCAGGGTGCCTTGAGTTGCTTTGCTTTAACATGTTGCATAAGTTGCCTTGCCTTGCCTTACCTTGCCTTATTATATTGGCCATGGTGCACTGCATTGCCTTACCTTCCCCTACCATAATGCCCATTGGGACGTGCCTTGCCTTGCTTTACCTTACCATGCTGCACATAGTGCCTTGCCTTGCTGTGTCTTTCCTTGCATTACAATGGTATCCATGATGTTTGCCTTGCTTTGCCTTGCCTTACCATGGGGATCATGGTGCCTTGCCTCACCTTGACTTACCTAACCATGGAGCCCATGATGCCTTGCCTAACCATACGCCCACAATGACTTGCCTTGCCTTGCATTCCCTTCCTTTACCATGATGCCCATTCTCCCTTTCCTTGCATTTCTACAGTACCCACAATGCCTAGGCTTGCCTTATCTTTCCTTACAATGGTACCCATGGTGCCTTGCATTGCCTTGCATTGCCATACCATGCTGCTTATGGTGGCTTGCCTCTGCTTTATTTGCCTTAGCCTCTTTCCCATTTTTTCTTGCCTTGCTTTACTTTCACTTGCCTTACCAATGTTCCCAGGGTTCCTTGCCTTGCCTTGCCATACCATGGTTCCCATGGCTCATATCCTTACCTTGTGTTGCCTTGCTTTTCCATGGTTCCCGTGGCGAATTGCGTTGCCTTGTTTTGCTTTTCATTACTGTGGTGGTTATGGTGTTTTTCCTTGCTTTGCAATTCATTACCATTTTGCCCGTGGTGCCTTGTGTTGCCTTGCATTGCCTTTCCTTACCATGGTGCCCATGGTGCCTTTACTTGCCTTTCCTTGTGTTATCATTGTGCCCATGTTGTCTTGCCTTGCCTTGCCTTGATGTACCTTGCCTTACGATGGTACCTATGCTGCCCATGGTGTCTTGCCTTTCCTTGTCATGCCTTGCTATAGTGCCAATGGTGCCTTACTTTGTCTTTCCTTGCCTTACGATGATGCTCATGCTGCCTTGCATTGTCATGCCTTCCCATTGTGCCCATGGTGGCTTGCCTTACCTTGCCTTACCTTGCCTTCTCATTGTGTCCAGGATGCCCTGTCATGCCCTACTTTACCATAGTGCCCATGGCTCTTTACATTGCCTTTCCCTGCCTTACCATGGTACCTATTGAGACTTACCTTGCCTTATCTTTCGTTTCCTTGCCTTGACTTTCCATCTCTTGTCTTACCATTTTATCTGTGGTTCCTTGCCTTGCCTTGCCTTACCATGGTGCCAACAGTGCCCTGTCTTACTTTGCCTTACCATACTGCTTATGGTGTCTTGGCTTGCCTTGCATTGCTTTACCATGGTGTCCATATTGCCTTGCATTGCCTTGCCTTGTGTTGCCTAGTCTCAACGTTGTGTCCAAAGAGATCTGGCTTGCCTTGCCTTAACTTCCCTTCTACTTCCCTGTTGCCCATGGTACATGCCTTGCAGTGCCTTTCCTTACATGGATGCCCATGGTACCTTTCCTTTCCTTTCCTTACCAGGAGGCACATGGTACATTTCCACGACTTGCCTTGCCCTGCCATGGTGCCCATGGCAGCTTGCCTTGCATTATCTTGCCTTATCTTGCTTAACCGATGTGCCCATGGTGCCCTGCCACACCTTGCCTTGCATTATGATGGGATCCATAGTGCCTTGCCTTGCCTTACTATGCTGCCCATGATGCCTTGGCTTGCTTTGCCTTGCCTTCCCACGGTGCCTATGGTGTCTTGCCTTGCCTTCCTTTTCCTTACCATAGTGGCCATGGTGCCTTTTCTTGCCTTTCCTTGCCTTGTCTTGTCTTGCCTTGCCATGGTGTCCATGGTGCATTCACATGCCTTGCTTTGCCTTTCCATGTTGCCAATTGTGCCTTACCTTGCCTTGTTCTGTCTTAACATAGTGCCCATAGAAATTTTTCTTGCCTTGCGTTTCCATGGTGCCCATGGTGGCTTGCCTTTCCTTACTATGTTGACCATGGTGGCTTGCCTTGCTTTTACTTACCATGTTGTCCATGGTGCCTTGCCTTGCTTTGCCTTACCATCGTGCCCATGGCATCTTGCCTTGCCTTGTCATACTATTGTGCCTACGATGTCTTTCCTTTCCTTATCTGGCCTTACAATGGTACCCATAATGCCTTGACTTACATTGCCTTGCCATGTGATGGTGCCTATGATACATTGCCTTACTATGATACCCACAGTGCCTTGCCCTGCCATGCCTTGCCACTGTAACCATGGTGTTTTGAATTGTCTTATTTGGCCTTACTATGGTGCCCAGGGTGATTTTTCTTGCCTTGATTTACTTTAACATGGTGCCCATGATACCATGCTTGCCTTATCTTGCCTTACTTTGCCTTACCATGGTGCCCAGGTTGCTTTGCGTTGCTTTGCCTTACCATGGAGCACATGTTGTCTTGCCTTGTCATGCCTTGCTGCAACATGTTGTCAATGGTGTATCGCACTGTCTTATCTTCCCCTACCATAGTTCCCATTTGGATGTGCCTTGTCTTGCTTACCCTCTCCATGCTGTCCATGGTGACTTGTCTTGCCATGCTTTCCCTTGCATTACCATGGTACACATGGTGCTCTGCCTTGCCTTACCATGGGGCACATGGTAGCTTACCTCATGTTGACTTTCCTTACCATGGCGTCCATGATGCCTTCCCTTGCCATGCCTGACCATACGCCCATGGTGACTTGCCTTGCCTTGCATGCCTTTGCTTTACCATGATGTCCTTCCTTCCTTGCCTTGCCTTAACATGTTGCCCATAGAGCCTAGGCTTGTCTTACCTTGTCTTACAATGGTGTCCATGGTGCCTTGCCTTGCCTTGCATTGCCATATCATGGTGCCCATAGTGGCTTGCCTCTCCTTTCCTTGCCGTAGCATGGTACCCATTGTGCCTTGCCTTGCCTTACTTTCCCTTACCTTACCAAAGTTCCCATGGTGCCTTGCCTTGCCTTTCCATACCATGATGCCCATGGTTCTTTTCCCTCCCTTGCATTGAGTTGCTTTCTCATGGCGAATTGCCTTGCCTTGCCTTGCTTTTCATTACCGCAGTGATTATGGTGTTTTGCCTTGCCTTGCCATGTGTTACCATGTTGCCCATGGTTCCTTGTGTTGCCATGTCTTGCCTTTCCTTGCATTATCTTGCCTTGCCATCGTATCCATGGTTCTTTCACATGTCTGGCTTTTGCTTTCCATGCCAATTGTTCCTTGCCTTGCCTTGCTTTTCTCTTCCTTAACATTGTGTCCATGGTCCTTTGTCTTGCCTCGTATTACCATGGTGTCCATGATGCCTTGCCTTGCTTTGCCTTGCCTTACCATGTTGCCCACGGTGCCGTGCCTTGCCTTGCATTGCCTTACCATGGTGCCTATGGTGCCTTGCCTTGCCTTGTCATACCGGGGTGCCTATGATGCCTTGTCTTTCATTGCTTTACTTTAACATGTTGCCCTTAATGCCTCAATGTGAATTGCCTTGGCTTAGTTTAGTGCCCTTTTGCCTTGCCTTGCCTTACCTTGCCTTGTCTTGACTTACCAGAGTGCCCATGGTGCTTTGACATGACTTGGCGATGTTTTTGCCTTACCTTTCCTTTATTTACCTTATCTTCCTATACATGCTGCCGGCAGTGCCTTTTGCTGACTTTCCTTGCCTTACCATAGAGCACATGGTGCCTTGAGTTGCCCTTACTTATGTGTTGGCCATGACACTTTACCTTGCCTTGCATTGCCTCTACATTGTGCCCATGGTGACTTGTCTTGCAATGTCTTACCTTGGCTTACCATGGTGCTCATGGTACCTTGCCTTGCCTTACATTACCAAGGTGCCTGTGGCGGCTTGCCTTGCAGTGTGTTTACATGATCTCTATGGGTCCTTGCCTTGCCTTGCCTCGCCTTACTTGGTTGCCCATGGTGCCTTGCCTTGCCTTGCCTTACCATGGTGCCTATGTTGCCTTACCTTCCCTTGCCTTACCGTGGTGTCCAAGGTGCCTTTTATTGCCTTGACCTGCCTTACCATGCTACCCATGGTGCCTTAACTTGCCTTACCTTACCTTGCTTTGTGTTATCCTGGAGTCCATGGTGCCTTGACTTGCCTTGCCTTCCCTTACCACAGTACCTATAGTACGTTCCCTTGCCTTGCATGGCAGTACCTGATTTCCCTTTCCTTGCCTTACCATGGTGGCTGTGGTGCCTTGTCTTGCCTTGCCTTACCTTACCTTACTTTGCCTTGCCTTGCCATGCCATGCCTTGCTATGCCTTACCATGGTGAATATGGTGCCTTGCGCTGCCATGACTTACCTTACTATGGTGCCCATTGTGCCTTTCTTTCCTTGCCATGTTTGGCTTACCAGGATGCCCTTGGTTCCTGGCCTTGACGTGACTTACCATGGTGTCCATTGTGAGTTTCTTTGCCTTGTCTTCCTTTCCTTAACATGGTGCTCAATGTATCTTGCCTTGCCTTGCCTTGCCTTGCCTTGCCTTACCAAGATTCTCATGGTATCTTGCCTTGCCTGGTCTTGCCTTAACATAATGCCTATGATGCCATTCAGAACCTTGCCTGGCTGTACCTTACCATGGTGCCAAGGGTGCTGTGCTTACCTTCAATTTTCTTACCATTGTGCCCAAGATGCTTTGACATGCCTTGCCTTGCCATAACATGGTGCCTAGGATGCATTGCCTTACTATGATGCCCATAGTGTCTTGCCTTGCTATGCCTTACCATGGTAAACGTGATGCCCTGCCTTGCCTTGTTTTGCCTTACTATGGTGCCGGTGTTTTGCCTTGCCTTCACTTGCATTATCATGGTATCCATGGTGCCATGCTTGCTTTGACTTACCTTGCTTTGACTTACCAGGGTGCCTTGCACTGCTTTGCCTTCCCATGGTTCACATCTTGCCATGCCTTGCCATGGCTTGCCTTAACATGTTGCCCATGGTGCATTGCATTGCCTTACCTAACCCTACCATACTACTGCACATTGGGACATGCCTTGCTTTCCTTTATCTTACCATGCTGCCCATGGTACCTTGCTTTGCTCTGCCCTCCCTTGCATTATCATGTTACCCGTGGTGTTTTTCCTTGCTTTACCTTGCCTTATGATGGGGCCCATGGTGGCTTATCTTGCCTTGACTTGCCTTACAATGGTGCCCATGATGATTTGCCTTGCCTTGCCCAACCATATGCCTATGGTGACTTGCCTTGCCTTGCAGTATCTTGCTTTATCATAGTGCCCATGCTCCCCTGCCTTGCCTCCAAATTGTTCTGATAGTGCCTAGGCTTGCCATAGCTTGGCTTACAGTGGTGCCCAGTGTGCCTTGCGTTACCTTGCATTGTGATACCATAATGCCCATGGTGGTTTGCCTCTCCTTTACTTTCCTTAGCCTCGTTCTCATTGTGCATTGTCATGCCTTACTTTCTCTTGCCTTACCAAGTTTGCCATCGTGCCTTGTTTTGCCTTGCCTTACCATACCAAGGTTCCCATGGTTCATTTCCTTGTCTTGCGTTGCCTTGCATTCCCATGTTTCCCATGGCCAACTGTGTTGCCTTGCCTTGCTTTGCATTACCTCTGTGATTATGGTGTTTTGCCTTGCCTTGGCATGCATTACCATGTTGCCCATGTTGCCTTGTGTTGCCATTTTTTAACATTGTGCCATGGTGCCTTTACTTGCCTTATCATGGTGCCCAGGTTGTCTTGCCTTGCCTTGCCTTATGATGGAGCCTATGCTGCCCATGCTGCCTTGCCTTTCCTTGCCATGCCTTAATATTGTGTCAAAGGTGACTTGCTTTGTCTTGCCTTGCCTTCCCATTGTTGCCATTTTTCCTTGCCTTGCTTTGCCATCCCATTGGGCCCATGGAGCCCTGTCGTACCCTACTTTACCATGGTGTACATTGTGCCTTACCTTGCCTTTCCCTGCCTTTCCATGGTGGCCACGGTGACTTGCCTGGCCTTATATGTCATTGCCTTGCATTGCTTTGTCTTGCCTTCTCTTGCCTTGTTTTGCCTTATCATTGTACCCAAGGGTTCCTTGCCTTGCCTTACCATGATGCCTATAGTGCCTTGTCTCTTTTTGCCTTACAAGGGTGCCAATGTGTCTTTGCTTGCATTGCCTTGCCTTGCCATGGTGTTCATGGTGCCTTACATTGCCTTGCCTTGTGTTGCCTTGCCTTTACTTTGTTCCCATGGAGAGCTGCCTTGCCTTGCTTTAACTTGCCTTCCACTTTCCTGTTTCCCATGGTGCATGCCTTCCCATGCGTTGCCTTACCATAGGGCCCATGTTGCCTTTCCTTACCTTGCCTTATGAGGAGGCAAATGGTGCCTTTCCATGTCTTTCCTTGCCCTACCATGGTGCACATGGCACCTTGCCTTGCATTACCTTGCCTTGTCCTTCTTTGCCAATGTGCCCATGGTACCTTGCCATGCATTTACATGCCTTACTATGCTGCCTTGCTTTGCCTTGCATGGATTTGCCTTATCATGGTGTCCATGGTCATTGTCTTGCCTTACCATGCAACCCATAGTACCTTGCCTTACCTTTCCTTGTCTTCCCACAGTGCCCATGGTGTCTTGCCTTGCATTTCCTTGGCTTACCATGTGGTATGGTGCATTGCCTTACCATCCCTTACCATGTCTTGCCTTGTCATTGGTGTCCATGGTGCATTCACATGCTTTGCTTTGCCTTTCCATGTTGCCAATTGTGGCTTGCATTTCCTTGCCTTTCTCTGACTTTACATCATGACCATGGTCCTTTGTCTTGCCTTGCAATACCATAATGCCCGAGGTGTATTGTCTTGCCTTGAATTTCCTTACCATGTTGCCCAGGGTGCAATGCTTTGCCTTGCCTTAGGATGTTTCCCATGGCCCTTTGTCCTGACTTGAGTTATGATGGTGCCCATGGTGCATAGCCTTGTCTTGTCTTTCCTTACCATGTTGCCCATCATGCTTCGTGTTTCCTTGCATTGCCTTTTCCTACCATGGTGCCCATGGTGCCTATAGTTGGCTTGCTTTGCCTAATCGTGATGCCCATGTGGTCTTGCCTTGCCTTGTCTAGCTGTGCCTTGACTTATGATGTTTTCCATGCTGCCAATGGTGCCTTGACTTTCCTTGCCATACACTACTATTGTGCCAATGATGCCTTGCTTTGTCTTGCCATGCGTTCCCATGGTCCCATGGTTCCTTGCCTTGCCTTGCCTTCCCATTGTTCCCATGGTGCCCTCTCCTAACCTACCTTACTATGATGCCTTATCTTGACTTTCCCTGCTTTATCATGTTGCCTATGGCAGCTTGTTTGGCCTTACCTTTCATTGCCTTGCCTTCTGTTGCCTTGCCTTCCTTACCATTGTACCCCCGGTTCTTTGTCTTGCCTTCCTTACCACGGTGTCTATAGTGCCTTGCCTTACTTTGCCTTAAAATGGTGCCTATGTTGCCTTTGCTGACCTTGCTTTGCCTAACCTTGATGCCCATGGTTCCTTGCATTGCCTTGCCATGCATGGCCTTCCCTTAATGCTGTGCCCATGGAGAGCTGCCTTTCCTTGCCTTAACTTCCTTTCCACTTCCATATTGCCCAGGTTCATTTCTTGCCATGCCTTGCCTTAACTGTGTGTTCTTGTTGCGTTTCCTTTCCTTGCCTTACCAGTGGCCACATAGTGCCTTTCTGTGGCTTGTCCTGCCCTACCATGGTGCACATGTCACCTTACCTTGCATTGCCTTACCTTGCCTTGCTTTACCAATTTGTCCATGGTGCCTTTCCATGCCTTGACTTGCCTTATTATGGTGCCTTGCCTTCCCTTTCATGGATTTGCCTTACCATAGTTTCCATACTGCATTGTCTTGCCTTACCACACTGCCCATAGTGCCTTAGATTCCCTTGCCTTGCCTTCACACAGTGCCCATGGTGTCTTGACTTGCATTCCCTTGCCTTACCATGGTGGCCATGGCGTCTTGCCTTCCCTTTCCTTGCCTTGTCTTGCCTTTCTTTGGTGTCAATATTGCATTCACAGGCCTTGCTTTTCATTTCCATATTGCCAATTGTGCCTTTCCTTGCCTTGTCTTACTCTGAATTAACATGGTGCCCATGGTCCTTTGTCCTGACTTTAATTACCATGGTGCCCATGGTGCATAGCATTTCCTTTCCTTTCCTTACCATGTTGTCCATGGTGCCTTGCCTTGCCTTGCCTTGCCTAACCATGTTGCCCATGGTGCCTTGCCTTCCTTGCCTTACCATGGTGCCCAAGTTTCCTTGCTTTTTTTTGCCTTGCCATGCCATGATGCCTATGATACTTTTCCTTTCCCTGCCTTGCCTTATCATGGTACCCATAATTCCTCAATGTGTATTGCCTTGCCTTACCATCATGCCCTTATTGCCTTGCCATGCCTTGCCTTGCCTAGTCTTGACGTACCAGAGTGCCCTTGGTGCTTTGACATTCCATGCCATGCCTTACCATGGTAACGTTATTGCCTTGATTTGCCTTGCTTTGCCTTGCCTTCATTTACATGGTTCCCACAGTGACTTTTCCTAACTTTCCTTGCCTTACCATGGTGCCCATTGTTCCTTGCTTTGCCTCTTTTTACCGTGGTGCCCATGGTGCCTTACCGTGCCTTGCCTTGACTCTCCATTGTGCCCATGACGTCTTCCTTTGCCAAGTATTTCCTTGCTTTACCATGGTGCGCATAATGTCTTGCCTTGCCTTATGTTACCATGGTGCCCAAGGCGACTTACCTTACCTTGCCTTGTTTTACCATTGTGTCTATGGTTCCTTGCCTTGCTTTGCCTTGCCATGCCTTAACATGTTTCCCATTCTGCCTTGCCTTACAATGGTGCCTATGTTGCCTTGCCCTCCCATGCCTTACCATGGTGCCCTTAGTGCCTTTTATTTCCTTGCCCTGCCTTACCATGCTGTCCATGATGCCTTGCCTTGCCTTGCCATGCTCTGCATTACCATAGAATCCATGGTACTTTGACTTGCCTGGCCTTCCCTTACCATGGTACTCATAGTATTTCCCTCACCTTTCTTTGCTCTGCCTGCCTTCCCTTGCCTTGCCTTACCACGGTGTCAGTGGTGCCTTGGTTTGCCTTGCCTTTCCTCACCTTCCCTTTCTTTGCCTTGCCTTGCTGTGCCTTGTCTTACTTTGCTTACCATGGAGAATATGATGCCTTGCCTTGCCATGCCTTGCCTTACCATGGTGCCCATTGTGCCTTTCCTTGACTTCCCATGTTTGCCTTACCATGGTGCTCAATGTGCCTTTTCTGGCCTTGGCTTGCCATGATGCTCATAGCGCCTTGCCTTGCCTGTCCTTGCCTTACCATGAAGCCTATGGTGTCTTGCATTGTCTTGAATTGCCTTTCCTTTCCGTGGTGACCAAGGTGCCTTGCGTTATCTTCCCTTGCCTTATCATGGTGCCTATGGTGCCTATGGTGCCTTGACTTGCCTTGCCATGCCATGCCATGGTGCCTAGGATGAATTGCTTTACTCTGATGCCCATAGTGCCTGCCTTGCAATGCCTTAATATGGTAACCATGGTTCCTTGCCTTGCCTTGTTTTGCCTTACTATGGTGCCCATAGTGCTTTGTCTTGTCTTGACTTTTACTAACATGGTACCCATGGTGTTATGCTTGTCTTGCCTTGCCTTGTTTTGCCTTACCAATGTGCCCAGGGTGACTTGCATTGCTTTGCCTTACCATGGTGCACATATTTCCTTGCTTTGTCATGCCTTGCCTTAATGTGTCGATCATGGTGCATTGCATTGCCTTACCTTTCCCTACCATAGTGCCCACTGGGACGTGCCTTGCCTTCCTTTACCTTACTATATTGGCCATGGTGCCTTCCCTTACTGTGCATTTTCTGGCATTAAAATGGTACCCATTGTGATGTTGTTTGCTATGCATTGGCTTAGCCATGTGTCCTATGGTGGCTTGCCTTGACTTTACTTGTTGTACCATGGTGTCCATGATGCTTTGCCTTGCCTTGCCTAACCATACACCCATGGTCACTGTCTTGCCTTGCATTCCCTTGCTTTACCACTTTGTGCATACTCCCTTGCCTTGAATTATCATGGTGCCCACTGTGAATAGTCTTGCCTTACCTTGCATTTCAATGTGCCATTGGTGCCTTGCCTTGCCTTGCCTTGCATTGCCATACCATGGTGCCCATGCTTTCTTGCCTCTCCTTTACTTGCATTAGGCAGTTTCCCATTGTACCTGGCCTTGCCTTACTTTTCCTTGCCTTACCAAAGTTCCCATGGTGCCCTGCCTTGCTTTGCCTTTCCTTTCCTTGCCATAACATGATTCTTATGATGCATTTCATTGCCTTGCATTGCTCTGCTTTCCCATGGTTCCCATGGTGCTTTGTGTTGCCTTGACTTGCTTTGCATTACTGCATTGATTATGATGTTTTGCCTTACCTTGCCATGCGTTATCATGTTGCCCATGGTGCCTTGTGTTGCCTTTCCTTACTATGCAGCATATGTGCCTTTACTTGCCTTGCCTCATTTTATCATGGTGCCCATGTTGTCTTGCCGTGACTTGCCTTGCTGTGCCTTGCTTTATGATGGTGACCCATGCTGTCCATGGTGCTTTGTCTTTCCTTGCCATGCCTTATATTGCGCCAATGGTGCCTTGTTTTGTCTTGCCTTTCCTTACCACAGTGCCCACGCTGTCTTGTCTTGCCTTGCCTTCCCATTGTACCCATGGTGCCTTGCCTTCCCTTGTCTTCCCATTGTGACCATGGTACCCTGTCGTGCCCTACCTTACCATGGTGACCATGTTGCCTCACATTGCCTTTTCCTGCCTTACCATGGAGCTCGACAGTGAATTGTCTTTCCTTTCCTTTCTTTGCCTTACCTTGCCTTGCCTTACCAAAGAACCCATGGTTCCTTGCCTTGCCTTGCTTTACCAGGATGCCTATAGTGCCTTGCCTTGCATTGCCTTGCCTTACCTTGTCTTGCTTTGCATTACTATTGAGCCCATGGTGTCTTGACTTGTCTTGTCTTCCCTTATCATGTTACACTTAATACATTCCCTTGACTTGCTTTGCATTTCCTGCCTTCCCTTGCCTTGCCTTACCATGGTGCCAGTTGTGCCTTGCCTTGCTTTCCCTTACCTTGCTTTGCCTCCTTTGCCGTGCCTTGCCTTGCTTTGCCTTACCATGCTGAACATATTGCCTTACCTTGCCATGCCTTGCCTTATGATGGTGCCCATTGTGCCTTTCCTTGCCTTGCCATGTTTGCCTTACCATGGCGCCCTTGGTTCCTTGCCTTCCGTTGTCTTATTATGGTGCCCATTGTGAGTTTCCTTGCCTTGCCACGCTTTCCTTACCATGATTCCCAATGTGCCTTGCCTTGCCTTGCCTTACCATGATGCTCATGGTGCCTTGCCTTACCTAACCTTGCCTTACCATGATGCCTATGGTGCCTTGCATTGCCTTACCTTCCCAGGGTGCCCATGGTGACTTGCCTTCCATGTTCTTGCCTTACCATGGAGCTCATAGGTCCTTGACTTCCCTTGCCTTACCATGTCATGGTGCCTGTGATGCATTGCCTTACTATGATGATCATAGTGCCTTGTCTTGCCATGTTTTACCATGCTACCCATGGTGGCTTAACTTGACCTGTTTTGCCGTACTTTAATTACCATGGAGCTTTGTTTTGCATTGACTTGCATTAACATGATGCCCGTGGTGCCATGCTTTCCTTGCCTTCCCTTGCCTTGCTTTACTTTATGATGGTGCCAAGGGTGCTTTGCATTGCTTTGCCTTACCATGGTGCACATGTCGCCTTGCCTTGCTATATCTTGCCTTAACATGTTGCCCATGGTGCATTGCCTTACCTTCCCCTACCATAGTGCCCATTGGGATGGGCATTGCCTTGCCTTCTCACTGTGCCCATGGGACCCTGATGTGCCCTATATTATCATGGTGCCCGTGGTGCCTCATTATCTACCTTACCATGGTGCCCTTGGAGATTGTCTTGCATTACCTTTCATTGCCATGCCTTACCTTGCCTTCTCTTGCCTTGCCTTACCTTGTACCCATGGTTCCTTGCCTTGACTTGCCTTACCATGGTTCCTATAGTGCCTTGTCTTGCTTTACCTTACCATGGAGCCTATGGTGCCTTGATTGCCTTTGCTTGCCTTACCATGGTGCCCATGGTGCCTTGCATTGCCTTGTCTTGCCTTATCTTTTCATCCATGGAGAGCTCCCTTACCTTGTCTTAACTTGCCTTCCACTTCCATGTTGTCTATGGTGTATGCATTCTGTGCCTTGCCTTACCTTAGTGCCCATCATGCCTTGCATTTCCTTGCTTTACCTGGGGGCACATGGTGACTTTCAATGGCTTGCCTTGCCCTACCATGGTGCCCATGGCACCCTGCCTTCCATTGCCTTGCCTTGTCTTGCCTTCCCAATGTGTCCATGGTGCCTTGCCATGACTTGCCTAGCATTATTATGGTGCCCATGGTGCCTTGCTTTGCTTTGCATGGCCTTGCATTACCATGGTGTCCGTGGTGGCTTGCCTTGCCTTACCATGCTGCTCATGGTGCCTTGGCTTGCCTTGCCTTCCCACGGTGCCCATGGTGTCTTGCCTTGTCTTCCCTTGCCTTACCATGGTGGCCATGGTTCCTTTCCTTGCCTTTCTTTGCCTTGTCTTGCCTTGCCATAGTGTCCATGGTGCATTCACATATCTTGCATTGCCTTTCAATGTTGCCAATTGTGCCTTGTCTTTCCTTGCCTTGCATTGCCTTAAAATGGTGACCATGGTCCTTTGTCTTGCCTTGCATTACCATGGTGCCCATAATGCCTTGACTTGCTTTGCCTTACCATGTTGCCCATGGTACCTTGCCTTGCATTCCCTTACCATATTGCTGGTGGTGCCTTGCCTTTACTTACCATGGTGCCCATAATTACTCGAACTGCATGGCATTGTCTTACCATGGTACACTTCTTGCCTTGACTTGCCTTGCCCGGACTTGACTTACCATGATGCCCATGGTGCTTTTCCATAACTTGCCTTGCCTTACGATGATGACTTTGTAGCCTTTCCTTTCCTTGCTTTGCCTTGCTATTCTTTACATGGTGCCCACAGCACCTTTCCTGACTTTCCTTGCCATACCATAGTGCTCATTGTGCCTTGCGTTGCCTTGCATTACCATGGTCCCCAAGGCGCTTTATCTTTCCTTGCCTTGCCTCCAAATTGTGCCCATGGTCTCTTCTCTTGCTATGTTTTGCCTTGATGGCTTGCCTTGCCTTATGTTATCATGGTGCCTATGGTGTCTTGCCTAGTCTTGTTTACCAAGGTACCTATAATTGCTTGCCTTGCCTTGCCTTACCATGTTGGCCATGATGCCTTGCCTTGCATTGCCCTACCATGGAGCCTAAGTTGCATTACCTTCCCTTGTCTTACCGTGGTGGCCATGGTGCCTTTTTTGCCTTGACCTACCTTACCATATTGCCCATGATACCTTGCCTTGCCTTACCTTGCTTTGCATTGCCATGTAGCCTATGGTGCCTTAACTTGCCGTGCCTTCCCTTACCATGGAACAGATAGTACATTCCTTTGCCTTGCACTGCAGTACCGGTCTTCCCTTACCTTGCTTTACCATTCTGCCTGTAGTGCCTTGCCTTGCTTTGCCTTTGCCTTCCCTTCTTTTGTCTTGCCTTGCCTTGCTTTGCCTTATGATGGTATATATGGTGCCTTCCCTAGCCATGCCTTGACTTACCATTGTGCCCATTGTGCCTTTCCTTGCCATGCCATGTTTGCCTTACTATGGTGCCCATGGTTCCTTGCCTTTCTTGCCTCATCTTATCATGGTGCCCATTGTGAGGTTCCTTGCCTTGCTGTAGTTTCCTTACCATGGTGACCAATATGCCTTGCCTTGCATTGTATTACCTGATGCTCATGGTGCCTTGACTTGCCTGGCCTTGCCTTATCATGATGCTCATGGTGCCTTGCATTGCCTTGCCTTAGCTTGCCTTGCCATGTTGACGATGGTGCCATGCCTTGCCTTCCCTTGCCTTACCATGTTTCCTTTGGTACCTTGACTTACCTTCTCTTTCCATACCATGGTCCCTATGATGCATTGCCTTACTTTGATGCCCATAGTGCCTTCTCTTGCCATGCCTTACCATGCTGCACATGGTGCATTGCCTTGCCTTGTTTTGCCTTACATTATTGCCCATGGTGCTTTGTCTTGTTTTGACTTGCATTAACATGCTGCTCATAGTGCCATGCTTGCCTTGCCTTGCTTTGTCTTTCCATTGTGTACAGGGTGCCTTGCATTGCTTTGCCTTACCATGGTGCATATGATGCCTTGCCTTGTCATGTCTTGCCTTAACATGTTTCCCATGGTGCACTGCATGGCCTTACTTTCCCTTACCATAGTACCCAAAGGAACGAGGCTTCCCTTAATGACGTTACCATGCTGCCCATGGTGCCTTGCCTAGCCCTGCCTTCCCTTGCATTACCATGTTACCCATGGTGCTTTGCCTTGCTTTGCCTTGCCTTGCCTTGCCATGGGGTCCATGGTGGCTTGCTTCACCTTGACTTGCCTTACCATGATGCCCATGACACCTTTCTTTGCCATGCCTAACCATACGCCCATGGTAACTTGCCTTGTCTTGCCTTCTCTTGCTTAATCATTACCACATGTTCCCTTGCCTTGCCTTACCATGGTGCCCATATTACCTAGGCTTGCCTTACCTTGCTTTACAATTGTGCCTATGGTACATTGCCTTATCTTGCCTTGCCATACCATCATGCCCATGGTGGCTTGCCTCACCTTTACGTGCCTTAGCCTGGTTCCCATTATGTCTTGCCTTGCCTTACAGTCCCTTGCCTTACCAAGATTCCCATGGTGCCTTGCTTAGCCTTGTTTTGCCATACCATGGTTCCCATGGTTCATTTCCTTGAGTTACGCTTCCTTGCTTTCCCATGGTTCCCATGACACATTGCGTTGACTTGCCTTGATTCGCATTACCACTGTGATTATGGTGTTTCGCCCTGCCTTGCCTTGTCATGCATTACAATGTTGCCCATGGTGCCTTCTGTTGCCTTGCGTTGCCTTTCCTTACCATGGTGCCCATGGTGCCATGTTTACTAGCCTTGCTTTGACTTATAATGTTGACGATGTTGTCTTGCCTTGCCTTGCCTTACCTTGCCTTGCCGTGCCTTGCCTTCCCTTTCTTTGCCGTCCCTTATCGTTGTACCCATGGTTCCTTGCCTTGTCTTGCCTTACCGTGGTGCATATTTTGCCTTGCTTTGCTTTGCCTTACCATGGTGCCCATGACGTCTTCGATTGCCTTCCCTTAACGTTGTGCCCACGGAGAGCTCCCTTGTTGTGCCTTAACTTGCCTTCCACTTCTATGTTGCCTATGGTGCATGCTTTGCCATGCCTTGCCTTACCTGGGTTCCCATGTTCCCTTGTCTTTCCTTGCCTAAACAGGGGGCACATGGTGCCTTTCCATGGCTTGCCTTGCCCTACCATGGTACTCATGTCACCTTGCCTTGCCTTGCAATACAACTGTGCCCATGTTGCCTTGCCATATCTTGCCTTGCCTTATGATGGTGCCCATGGTGCCTTGTCTTGCCTTACCATGGTGTACATCGTGCCTTGCCTTGTCTACTCATGCTGCCCGTGGTTCCATGGCTTGCCTTGCCTTTCCTTCCCACAGTGCCCATGAATTCTTTCCTTGTCATGGTGGCCATTGTGCATTGCCTTGCTTTCCTTGTCTTGCTTGCCTTTCCATGGTGTCCATGGTGCATTCACTTGTCTTGCTTAGCCTTTCCAAGTTGCCAGTTGTGCCTTTCCTTGCCTTGACTTGTTCTGCCTTATCATGGTGCCCATGGTCCTTTGTCTTGCCTTGTATTAACATTGTGCCCGTGGTCCCTTTCCTTCCCCTCCCTTCCCTTCCCTTCCCTTCCCATGTTGCCCATGGTGCCTTCTCGTTCCTTGCCTTACCATGTAATCCATGGTGCCTGGCCTTGCCTTGCCTTACCATGGTGCCCATGGCACATTGTCTTGCAAGCCTTCACATACCATGATGCCTACTATCATTTCCTTTCTTTGCTTTTCCTTACCATGGTGCCCATAATGAATCAACTTGCATTGCTGTGCGTTTATTGCTGTGCCTTTCCTTGCCTAGTCTTGACTTAACAGGGTGCCCATAGTGCTTTGACATGCCTTACCTTGCCTTACTATGGTGACTTTGTTGCCTTGCCTTTTCTTGCTTTGCCTTGTCTTCTTTTACATGGTGCCCACAGTGTGTTTTCATGACTTTCCTTGCCTTACATTGATGATCATGGTGCCTTGCATTGCCATGCCTTACCGTGGTGCCCATGACACCTTACCATGCCTTGCCTTGCTACTCCACTGTGCCCATGGTGCTTTCTCTTTCCATGTCTTGCCTTGACTTACCAAGGTGCCCATGGTGCCTTGCCTTGCCTTGCCTTGCCTTATCATGGTGCCTATGTTGCCTTACCTTCCCTTGACTTACTATGCTACCCATGGTTGCTATGTCTTGCCTTGTTTTACCATGGGGCCCATTGTGCCTTGTCTTGCCTTAAGTTACCATGGTGCCCATGGCATCTTGCCTTGCCTTGCCTTGTTTTACCATGGTGCCTATGGTTCCTTGTCTTGCCTTGCCTTGCCTCTCCTTAAGATGTTGTCCATAGTGCCTTTCCTTGCTTTGCCCTTCCATACCATGGTATGCATAGTACATTCCCTTTCCTTGCTTTGAAGTGCCTGCCTTCCCTTGCTATGCCTTACTATGCTGCCAGTGGTGCCTTGCCTTACCTTTCCTTGCTGTAGCTTGCTTTGCCTTACCATGTTGTATATGGTGCCTTGTCTTGCCATGCCTTTCCTTACCATGTGGTCCATTGTACATTTCCTTTCCTTGCCATGTTTGCATTACCATGGTGCTCATGGTTCCTTGCCTTGCCTTGCCTTATCATGGTGCCCATTGTGAGCTTCCTTGCCTCACCGTGCTTTCATTACCATGGTGCCCAATGTGCCTTGCCTTGCCATGCCATAATGCTCATTGTGCCTTGCCTGGCCTTGCCTTACCATGATGCCTATAGTGACTTGCATTTCCTTGTCTTGTCTTGCCTTGCCATGGTGCACATGTTGCCTTGTCTTCCCTCTCCTTGCCCTACCAAGGTGCCTAGAGTGCCTTGACTTGCCTTCTCTTGCCATATCATGATGCCTACGATGCATTGCCTTTCTATGATGCTCATAGTGCCTTGCCTCTCCCTACCTTACCATACTTCCCATGACTCTTTGCCTTGCCTTGCCTTACCATGGCTCTTGGTGTCTAGACTTGCCTTACCTGCCCTTATAATGATGCCTATGGTGTCTTCCCTTGCTTTGTGTTGGCAAAACATGGTGCACATGGTAGCATACCTATTCGTTACTTGCCTTAGCCTGGTTCCCATTGTGCCTTGCCTTGCCTTTCTTGACCTTGCGTTACCAAGGTTCCTACAGCACCTTGCCTTGCCTTGCCTTGAATTGCCATACCCTGGTTCCCATTTTTCATTTCATTACCTTGCCTTGCATTGCCTTGCTTTTCCATGGTTCCCAAGGCGAATTGTGTTGTCTTGCCTTCCTTTTCACTACCATGGTGATTATGATGTTTTACCATGCCATGCCATGCATTACCATGTTGCCCATGGTACCTTGTGTTGTCTTGCATTGCCTTTCCTTTATACGGTGCTCATGGTGCCTTTATGTGCCTTGCCTTGCCTTATCATGGTTACCATGATGGCTTTCCTTGCCTTGCCTTGCTATGCTTTGCCTTATGATGGTTCTCAGGCTGCCCACGGTGCCTTTCCTTTCCTTGCCATATCTTACTTTTGTGCCAATGGTGCTTGTTTTGTCTTTCCTTGTCTTACTATGATGCCCATGGTGCCTTGCCTTGCCTTGCCTTCAAACTGTGCCCATGGTGACTTCCTTTGCCTTTCCTTCTCATTGTGCCCATGATGCCCTGTCATGTTCTACCTTACCGTGGTGCTCTGTCATGTTCTACCTTACCATGGTGCCCATGGTGCCTTATCTTGCTTTTCCCTGCCTTACCCTGGTGCCCATGGCTACTTGCCTTTCCTTCCCTTTCATTGCCTTGCCTTGCCTTGCTTTCTCTTGCCTTGTCTTGCCTTTCCATTGTAACCATGGTTCCTTGCCTTGCCTTACCATGGTGCCCAAGAAGCCTATGGTGCGTTAGCTTGCCTTGCATTGTCTTACCATAGTGATCATGGTGCCTTGCATTGCCTTGTCTTGTATTGCATTGCCTTGTCTTGTATTGAATTGCCTTAACATTGTGCCCATGGACAGCTACCTTGCCTTACCTTAACTTGCCTTCAACTTCCATCTTCCCCATGGTGCATGACTTGCCATGCCTTACCTTATCTGGGGTCCCTTGTTGCCTTGACTTTCTTTTCCTTACCATCGGGCACATGATGCATTTCGGTGGCTTGCCTTGCCATACCATGGTGCCCATGGCACTTTGCCTTGCATTGCCTTGCCTTGTATTGCTTTACCAATGTGCCCATTATTCGTTGCCATGCCTTGCCTTGCCTTATGATGGTGCCCATGGTGACCATGGTGCCTTGCCTTGCATGGCCTTGCTTTACCGTGGTGTCCATGGTGCCTTGTCTTGCCTTATCATGCTGCCCATGGTGCCTTGGCTTGCCTTGCCTTGCCTTCCCTCTGTGCCCATTGTGTCTGTCTTTTCTTACCATGGTGGCCATGGTGGCTTGCCATGCCTTTCCTTGCTGTGTCTTGCCTTGCCATGGTGTCCATGGTGCATTAACATGCCATGCTTGCCTTTCATTGTTGCCAATAGTGCCTTGCCTTGCCTTGACTTGCTCTGCCTTTACATGGTGCCCATGGTCCTTTGTTTTGCCTTACATTACCATGGTGCCCATGCTGCCTTGCCTTGCCTAGCCTTATCATGTCGTTCAAGATGACTTTCCTTGCCTTGCCTTAACATGGTGCCCATGGTGCCTTGCCTTGCCATACCATGGTGATTGTATCACCTTTCCTTTCCTTGTCTTGCTTTACCATGGTGCCCATAATGCCTCGACACACATTGTCACGCCTTACCCTGGTGTCCTTATTGACTTGCCTTGCTTGCCTTGCCTATTCTTTACTTACCAGTGTGCCCATCGTGCTTTGACATAAATTCCCTTGCCTTATCATGATGACTTTGTTGCCTTCCTTCACATGATTTTCACAGTGTCTTTTCTGGAATTTCCTTCCCTTACCATGTCTCCTATGGCGCCTTTCTTTGCCTCCCCTTACTGTGGTGCCCATGGCACCTTACCATGCCTTGCCTTGACTCCACTTTTGGCTCATGGTGCCTTCCCTTGCCATGTCTTGCCATGCTTAACCATGGTACCCATGGTGCCTTTCCTTGACTTATGTTATCATGATGCTCATGGCGCCTTGCCTTGCCTTGCCTTGTTTTACATAGTGCCTATGGATCTTTGCCTTGCCTTGCCCTGCCTTGTCTTACCATGTTCCCCCTGGTGCCTTGCCTTAACTTACCTTACCATGGAGACTATGTTGCCTTCCCTTCCCTTCCCTTCCCTTAACTTGGTGCTCATGATCCTTTCATTGTCTTGCTCTGCCTTACCATGCTGCTCATGGTGCCTTGCCTTGCCTGACCTTGTCTTGTTTGCATTACCATGGAGTCCATGATGCCTTGACTTACCTTGCCTTCTCTTAAAATAGTACGTTCCCTTGCCCGCTTTGCAGTGCCTGCCTTCACTTGCCTTACCTTACCCTGGTGCCAGTGTTGCCTTTCCTTTCCTTTCCTTGATTTCCCTTACCTTGCTTTGCCTTGCCTTGCAGTGCCTTGCCTTGCTTTGCCTTACCATGGTGAAAATGGTGCTTTGCCTTGCCATGCCTTACCTTACCTTGGTGCACAGTGTGCCTTTACTTGCCTTGCCATGTTTGTCTTATGATGGTGCCCATGGTTCCTTGCCTTGCCTTACCTTATCATGGTGCCCATTGTGAGTTGTCTTGCCTCGCCGTGCTTTCCTAATCATGGTACCCAATGTTCCCACCCTTGCCTTGCATTGCCTTACCATGATGATCATGATGCATTGCATTGCTTGGCCTTGACTTACCATGATGTCTATGGTGCCTTGCATTGGCTTGCCTTGCCTAGCCTCCCATGTTGCCCATGGTGCATTGTCTTGCCTTCCCTTGACTTACCATGGTGCCCATGGAGCCTTGACTTGCCTTGCCTTGTCATACTATGGTGCCTATGATGCATTGCCTTATTATGATACCCATAGTTCCTTGCCTTGTCATGCCTTTCCAGGCTACCCATGGTGCATTCCTTTACCTTGTTTTGCCTTACTATGTTGCCCTTGGTGCTCTCTCTTGCCTTGACTTGAATTAACATGGTGCCCATGTTGCCATGTTTGCCTTGCCTTGCCATATTTTTCTTACCATGGTGCCCAGAATGCCTTGTGTTGCTTTGTCTTACCTTGGTGCACATGTTGCCTTTCCTTTCCATGCCTTGACTTAACATGTTGCCCATGGTGCCTTGCATTGCCTTACCTTCCCCTACCATAGTGCCCATTGGGATGTGCCTTGCCTTGCTTACCTTACAATGCTGCCATGTTGTCTTGCCTTGCTGTGCCTTCCCTTGCATTACCATGGTACCCATGGTGATTTGCCTTGCTTTGTTTTGCCTTACCATGGGGTCCACAGTGGCTTCCATAGCCTTGACTTACCTTACCATGTTGCCCATGATGCCTTGCCTTGCCTTGCCTAAGCATATGCCCATGGTGACATGTCTTGCCTTGCATTAACTTGCTTTACCATGGTGCCCATGGTCCCTTGTCCTGCATTATGATGATGCTCATAGTGTCTAGGCTTGCCTTCCCTTGCCTTACAATGGTGCCCATGGTGCCTTGACTTGCCTTGCCTTGCCTTGCCATACCATGGTGCCTATGATGCATTGCCTTTCTGTGATGCCCAGAGTGCCTTGCCTTACCATGCCTTACCATGGTAACCATGGTGTTTTGCCTTACATTGTTTTTTCTTACTATAGAGCTCATGCTGCTTTGTCTTGCTGACTTATATTAACATGGTGCCCATGGTGCCATGCTTGCCTTTCCTTGCCTTGTTTTGTCTTAGTATGGAGCCCAGGGTGCCTTGCATTGCTTTGCCTTACCATAGTTCACATGTAGCATTGCCTTGAAATGCCTTTTCTTAAGATGTTGCCCATGGTGCATTGTATTGCCTTACCCTTCCTTACCATAGGGCCCATTGGGACGTGCCTTGCTTGCTTTACCTCAACATGCTGCCCATGGTGCCTTTCCTTGCCTTGCCTTCCCTTGCTTTACCATGGGACCCATGATATTTTGGTTTGTTTTGCCTTGCCTTATCATGGGGCCCATGTGGGCTTGCCTCACTTTGATTTGCCTTACATTGGTGCCCATAATAACTTGCCTTGCCTTGCCTAACTATATGCACATCCTGACTTGCCTTGCCTTGCATTCCCTACCTTAACCATGGTGCCCATGCTCCCTTCCCTTGCCTTACTAAGGTGCCCATACTGCCTAGGCTTGCCTTCCCTTGCCTTACAATGGTGCCCATGGTGCCTTGCCTTGCTTTGTGTTGCCATACCATGGCTGTTGGTGGCTTGCCTCTCCTTTACTTATCTTAGCCTGGCTCCCACTGTGCCTTGCCTTGCCTTGCCTTACTTTCCCTTGCCTTACCAAAGTTCCCAATGTGCCTTCCCTTGCCTTGCCTTGCCTTACCATACCATGGTTCCCATGGATCTTCCTTGCCTTGTGTTGCCTTGATTTCCCATGTTTCCTGTGGTGAATTGCATTGCCTTGCCTTGCTTTGCATTACAGCGGTGATTATGGAGTTTTACTTTCCCTTGGCATGCGTTACCATGTTGCCCATGGTTCCTTGTGTTGCTTTGCATTGCCTGTCCTTACCATGGTGCCCATGGTGCTTTTACTTGCCTAGTCTTGCCGTATCATGTTTCCCATGTTGTCTGCCTTGCCTTGCCTTATTGTGCCTTTAAGTATTATGGTTCCCATGCTACCCATGGTGCCTTGCGATTCCTTGCCTTGCAGTACCAAGGTGCTCTTGGTGACTTGCATTGTCTTGCCTTCCCCTTGTGCCAATGGTGGCTTGCCTTGTCTTGACTTCCCCTGTGCCCATGGTGCCCTGTCATGCCCTACCTTATCAAAGTGACCATAGTGCCTTACCTTTCCTTTCCCTGCCTTAGCATGCTGCACAGGTCAACTTTCTTTTCCTTACCTTTCATTGCCTTACCTTGCCATGCCTTGCCTTCTCTTGCCTTGCCTTGCCTTAGTATTGTACCCATGGTTCCTTGCCTTGCCTTGCCTTACCACTGTGCCTATAGTGCCTTGCCTTGCTTTACCATACCATGATGCCTGTGGTGCCTTGGCTTGCCTTGCCTTGCTTTGCCTTGCGTTGCCTTGCCTTGACGTTGTGCCCATGGAGAGCTGCCTAGCCTTGCCTTAACTTTCCTTCAACTTCCATGTTGCCCATGGGGCATGCCTTACCATGCATTGTCTTACCTGGGTTCCCATGGTGACTTGACATTCCTTGCTTTAAAGAGGACACATGACGCCTTTCCATGGCTTTACTTGTCCTACCATGGTGCCCATGGCAAATCGCCTCACATTGCCTTGCATTGTCTTGCTTTACCAATGTACCCATGGTGGCTTGACACGATTTGCCTTGCCTTATCATGGTGCCCATGGTACTTTGCCTTGCTCCGCCTGGCCTTGCCTTATGATGGTGCCTTGTCTTGCCTTGCCTTGCCTTGCCTTGCCTTGCCTTCCCACAGTGCCCATGGTATCGTGCCTTCCCTTACCATCTTTTACCATGGTGGCAATCATGCTTTGCCTTGCTTTTTCTGGCCTTATCTTGCCTTGCCATGTTTTTCATGGTTCATTAACATGCTTTGCTTTGCCTTTCCATGTTGCTACTTGTTCCTTACCTTGCCTTGCCTTGCTCTGCCTTAACATGGTGCCCATGGTGACTTGCCTTGCCTTGGCTTGCCATTTTTCTCATGGTGCCTTGCTTGCCTTGCCTTACCATGTTGCCCATGGTACTTTGCCTTGTCTTTCCTTACCATGGTGCCCAATGTGCCTTGCCTTGCCTTGCCTTACCATGATGCTCATGGTGCCTTGACTTGCCTGGCCTTGCCTTGCCATGATGTCTATCGTGCCTTGCATTACCTTGCCTTACCTTGCATTCCCATGCTACCCATGGTGACTTGCCTTGCCATACCATGGTAATGATGGTGCCTTGACTTGCCTTACCTTGCCATACCATGTTGTCTATGATGCATCACCTTACTATGATGTCCATAGTGCCTTGCCTTGCCATGCTTTAATATGGTACCCATCGTGCCAGTCCTTGTCTTGTTTTGACTTACTGTGGTGCTCATGGTGCTTTGTCTTGCTTTGACTTGCATTAACATCATGCCCATGGTGCCATGCTTGCCTTGCCTTGCTTTGCCTTACCATGGTGCCCAGGGTGCCTTGCATTGCTTTGCCTTACCATGGTGCACAAGTTGCATTGCCTTGCCATTCCTTGTCTTGACATGTTGCCCATGGTGCATTGCATTGCCTTACCTTCCCCTGCCATAGTGCCCATGGGGACGTGACTTGCCTTGCTTTACCTTATTATGCTGCCCATGGTGTTTTGCCTTGCCATGCCTTCGCTTGCATTACCATGGTACCTATGTTTCTTTGTCTTGCTTTGCCTTGCCTTACAATGGGGCCCATGGTTCCTTGTTTTGCATTGTCTTCTCTAACCTGCATTGCCTTACCATTATACCCATGGCTCCTTGCCTTTCCTTGTCTTACTACGGTGTCTATAGTTCCTTGCCTTGGTTTTCCTTTCCATGGTGTCTATGGTGCCTTGGCTTGCCTTTCCTTGCCTTACCATGGTGCCCATGGTGCCTTGCATTGTCTTCACTTACATTGTCTTGAATTAACGTTGTACCCATGGAGAGCTGCCTTGCCTTGCCTTAACTTACCTTCCCTTTCCATGATGCTCATGGTTCATGCCTTGCTGTTCACTGCCTTACCTGTGTGCCAATGGTGCATTTCCTTTCCTTGCTTAACAGGGAGCACGTGGTGCCATTCTTCGGCTTGCCTTGCTCGACCATAGTGACCATGACACCTTGCCTTGCATTGCCTTCCCTTGTTTTGCTTTACCAATATGCCAATGGTTCCTTGCCATGTCTTGCTTTGCCTTGCCTTATTATTTTGTGCATTGTGCCTTGCCTTGCCTTGCATGACCTTGCCTTACTATGGTGTTCATGGTGCCATGCCTTGCCTTACCATGCTGTCCTTGCAGCCTTGCCTTGCCTTACCTTGCCTTCCAACAGTGCCCGTGGTGTCTTGCCTTGCCTTCCCTTGCCTTACCATGGTGACTATGGTGTCTTACCTTGCCTTTCCATGCCTTGCCTTGCTTTGCCATGGTGTCCATGGCACATTCACATGCCTTGATTTGCCTTTCCATGTTGCCAATTGTGCCTTGCCTTGAATTGCCTTGCACTGCCTTAACATGTTACCCGTGGTACTTTGTCTTGCCTCTTCTTATCATGTTGCCCATGGTGCCTTGTCTTGCCTTGCATTACCATACCATGAAGCCTATAATGCATTTCCTTGCCTTGCCTTGCCTTACCACAGTGCCCATAATGCCTCGACTTGCATTACCTTGCCTTACCATGTTGCCCTTATTGTCTTGCCTTGCCTTGCCTTGCCTAGTCTTGATTTACCAGAGTGCTGATGGTGCTTTGACATGCCTTGTATTGCCTTACCATGGTGACTTTGTTGACATCCCTTTCCATGTTTTGCCTTACCTTCCTTGACATGGTGCCCACAGTGCCTTTTCCTGACTTTCCCTGCCTTACCATGGTGCCCATGGTGCCTTACCTTGCCTTTTCCTGCCTTACCATTGTGCCCATGGCATTTTGCCTTGCCTTACCTTTCATTACCTTGCCTTGCTTTCTCTTGCCTTACCTTCTCTTGCCTTGCCTTGCCTTACCATTTTGCCAATGGTTCCTTGCCTTCTCTTGCTTTATCACTGTGCCTATACTACCTTGCCTTGCTTTGCCTTACCATGGTGTCTATGGTGCCTTGTCTTGCCTTGCCTTGCTTTATCATGGTGCTCATGATACCTTGCATTGAATTGTCTTACATTGACTTGCCTTAACGTTGTGCCCATGGAGAGCTGCATTGCCTTGCCTTAACTGTCCTTCCACTTCCATGTTGTCCATGGTGCATGCCTTACCATGCCTTGCCATAACTGGCTGCCCATGGTGCCTTGACTTTCCTTGCCTTACCAGGGAGCACATGGTGCCATTCTGTGGCTTGCCTTTCCCTACCATGGTGCCCATGGAACATTGCCTTGCATTGCTTTGCCTGGATTGCTTTACCAATGTGCCCATGTTGCCTTGACATGCCTTAACTTGACTTATGATGATGCCCACGGTGCCTTGACTTGCCTTGCATGGCCTTGCATTACCATAGTGTCTCTGCTGCCTTGCCTTATCTTTCCATGAAGAACATTGTGCCTTGCCTTGCCTTACATTGCCTTGCTTTGCATTTCCATGAAGCCCATGGTGTCTTATCTTGACTTGTCTTCCCTTACCATGGTACGCATAATATGTTCCTTTGCCTTGCTTGCAGTGACTGCCTTCCCTTGCTTTGCCTTACCATGGTGCCAGTGCTGCCTTGCCTTGCTTTGCTTGCTTTGCCTTCTCCTATATTGCTTTGACTTGCCTTACCATGTGTTGCCTTGGATTGCCTCACCATGGGGAATACGGGGCCTTGCTTTGCCATGCCTTGCCTTACCATGGTGCCCAGTGTTCCTTGCCTTGCTTGCCTTGTGATGGTGCCCATTTCAAGCTTCCATGCTTTATCATGCTTTCCTTACCGTGGTGCTCAAAGTGCTTTGCCTTGCCTAGCCTTCCCATGGTGACCATGGTGCTTATCTTTGCCTGCCATTTCCCTACCATGGTTCCCATGGTGCCTGGACTTGCCTTGCCTTGCCTTGCCACATCACCATGGTTCCCATGGTGCCTATTATGCAGTGCCTTAACGTGACACATATAATGCCTTACCTTAAAATGCCTTACCATGGTACCCATGGTGCCTTACCTTGCCTTGTTTTTCTTGCTACAGTGCCCATGGTGTTTTGTCTTGACTTGCATTAACATTTTGTGCATGGTGCCATGCTTGCTTTGCCTTACTGTGGTGCTCAGGGTGCCTGGAGTTGCTTTGCCTTCCCATGGTGCACATGTTGCCTTACCTTGCCATGCCTTGACTTAACAAGTTGCCTATGGTGCATTACATTGCCTTCCTTTCCCCTACAGTAACGCCAATTGGGACGTGGCTTACCTTGCTTGCCCATGCCATGCTACCTATGGAGGCTTGCCATTCCATGCCTTTTGTTTAATCACCATGGTACTTATGGTGCTTTGACTTGCTTTGTCTTACCTTACCATAGGGCCCATGGTGGCTTGCCTTGCCTTCACTTCCCTTACCATGGTGCCTATGATGCCTTGCCTGGCCTAACCATGCACCCATAGTGACATGCCTTACCTTGCATTCCCTTGCTTTACCATAGTGCCCATGCTCCCTCGCTTTACCTTACCATGCCTATATTGCTTAGGCTTGCCTTATCTTGCCTAACAATTTTTCCCATGGTGCCTTACCTTAACTTTCCATTCCATAACATGGTACCCATGGCACCTTGCCTTGCATTAACTTTCCTTGTCTTGCTTTACCAATGTGCACGTGGTACCTTGCCACACCTGGACTTGCCTTATTATGGTGCCAATGGTGTCTTGCCTTGCCTTGCCTTCCATGGCCTTGCATTACCATGGTACCCATGGTGCCTTGCCTTGCATTCTTTTGCCTTACTATGGTGCCGATGGTACATTGTCTTGCCTTGACTTGCATTACCATGGTGCCAAGTGTACCATATTTGTCTTGCCTTGCCTTGCATTGCCTTATCATGGTGCCCAGGGTGCCTTGCATTACTTTGTCTTACCATGGTACACATGTTGCCTTGCCTTCCCATGCCTTGCCTTAACATGTTACCCATGGTGCATTGTATTGCCTTGCTTTTCCCTACAATAATGCCCACTGGGACGTACCTTGCCTTGCTTTACCTTACCATGCAGCCCATCGTGACTTACCTTGCCATGCCTTCCCTTGCATTACCATGATACCCATGGTGCTTAGCCTTGCTTTGCCTTGCCTTACCATGGGGTCCATGGTTCCTTATCTTACTTTGCCTTCTATTGCCTTGCCTTGCCTTACCCTTGTACCCATGGCTATGGTAAGAATGGGGCTTTGGCTTGCTTTGCCTTGCCTTACCATGGGGCCCATGGTGGCTTGCCTCGCCTTGACTTGCCTTACCATGGTGCCCATGATGCCTTGCCTTGCCTAACCATACATCCATCATCACTTGCCTTGCCTTGCATTTCCTTGCTTTACCATGGTACCCATGCTACCTTGCCTTGCCTTGCCTTACCATGGTGACCATAGTGCCTAGACTTGCATTACCTAGCCTTACACTGGTGTCCTTAGTACCTTGCATTGCCTTGCATTGCCCAAAAATGGTGCCCATGGTGGCTTGCTTTTCTGTCATTTGCCTTAGCCTGGTTCACGTTGTGCCTTGCATTCCCTTACTTTCCCTTGCCTTACCAAGGTTCCCATGGTGCCTTGCCATGCCTTGCCTTGCCATATCATGGTTTCCATGGTCCATTTCCTTGACTTGCATTGCCTTGCTTTCCCATGGTTCCCATGGAGAATTGCATTGTCTTGCCTTGCTTTGCATTACCGTGGTAGTTATGGTGTTTTGCTCTGACTTTCTGTGCATTACCATGTTACACATGGTGCCTTGTGTTGTCTTGTGTGCCTTTCCTTACCATGTGGCCATGGTGCCTTTACTTGCCTTGCCTTGCTATATCATGGTGCCGATGTTGTCTTGCCTTGCCTTGCCTTGATGTACCTTGCCATATGAAGGTTTCCATGCTGCCCATAGTGCCTTTCCTTTCCTTGTCATGCCTCACTATTGTACCAATAATTCTTTCCTTCGTCTTGCCTTGCCTTACCATAGTGACCATGAATGCCTTGCCTTGTCTTACCATTGTGCTCATGGTGTCCTATCATGCCTTAACTAACCATGGTACATATGGTACCTTACCTTGCCTTCTCTTCCTTACCATTGTGACCATGGCGACTTGGATTGCTTTACCTTTCATTGCCTTACCTTCTCTTGCCTTGCCTTCACTTACCTTTCTACCAATGGTTCCTTGCCTTTCCTTGCCTTACCATGGTGCCTATAAGGTCTTGACTTGCTTTGCCTTACCATGGTGCCTATGGTGCCTTGGCTTGCCTTGACTTGCCTTTCCATATTGATCATTGTAGCTTGCATTATCTTGCCTTGCTTTGCCTTGCCTTAACGTTGTGCCCATGGAGAGCTGCCTTGACTTACCTTAACTTGCCTTCTTTTTCCTTGTTACCCATGTTGCATGCGCGGCACTGCCTTGCCTTATTGGTTGCATACGGTGCCTTGCCTTTCCTTGTCTTACCAGGGAGTACATGGTGCCTTTCTGTGGCTTGCCTTGCCCTAACATGGTACCCATGGCACCTTACCTTGCATTGCCTTGCCATATCTTGCTTTACCAATGTGCCCATGGTGCCTTGCCACACCTTGCCTTGCCTTATCATGGTGCCCATGGTGCCTTGCCTTGCCTTGCATTGCCTTGCCTTACCATGGTTTCCATGGCTCTTTGCTTTGCCTTACCATGCTGCCCATGGTGCCTTGGCTTGCCTTGCCTTCCCACAGTGTCCATGGTGTCTTGCCTTTCCTTCAGTTGCCTTACCATGGTGTCCATAGTGCCTTGCCTTGACTTTCTTCCCTAGTTTTGCCTTACCATGGTGTCCATGGTGCAGTCACATGCCTTGCTGTGCCTTTCCATGTTGCTAATTGTGCCGTGCCATGCCTGGCCTTCCCTGCTTTAACATGGTGTCAATGGTCCTTTCTCTTGCCTTGCATTACCATGTTACCCATGGTGCCTTGCTTTGCCTTGCCTTTACTTTCCATGTTACCCATAATTCATTGCCTTGCTTTGCCTTACCAGGTTACCGATGGTGCCTAGACTTGTCGTGTCTTACCAAGGTAAACATGGTGATTTGCTTTGCCTTACCTTGCCATACCATGGTGCCAACCATGACTTTCCTTTTCTTGCTTGCCTTACCATGGTGCCCATAATGCCTCGACTTGCATTTCCTTGCCTTACCATGGTGCCCTTATTGCCTTGCGTTACCATGGTGCCTTTATTGCCTTGCCTTGCCTTGCTTTTCCTAGTCTTGATATACCAGGGTGCCCATGGTGCTTTGACATGCCTTGCATTACCTTACCATGGTGATGTTGTTGCTTTGTCTTTCCTTGCTTTACCTTGCCTTCCTTTACATGATGCCCATAGTGCCTTTTCCTGACTTTCTTTACCTGTCCATGGTGCCTTGTGTTGCCTCGCCTTACCGTTGTGCCCATGGCGACATACCAGGGCTTGCCTTGCCTCTCCACTGTGCCCATGGTGTTTTCTTTTACCATGTCTTGCCTTGCCTTACTATGTTGCTCATTGTGCCTAGCTTTACCTTATGTTATCACGGTGCACAATGTGCCTTGACTTGCCTTGTTTTACCATGGTGACTATGGTTCCATGCATTGCCTTGCCTTGTCTCGCCTTACAATTTTACCCATGGTGCCTTGCCTTGTCTTGCCTTACCATGGTGCCTATGATGCCTTCCCTTCCCTTGCTTTACCCTGGTGCCCCTGGTGCCTTTTATTGCCTTGCCCTGCCTTACCATGCTGTCCATGATGCCTTGCCTTGCCTTATCTTGCCGTGCTTTGCATTATCATGGAGCCCATGGTTCCTTGACTTGCCTTGCCTTCCCTTACCATTGTATGCATTGTAAGTTTCCTTACCTTTCTTTGCAATGCCTGTCTTCCCTTGCCTTGGCCTACCATGGTGCAAGTGGTGCCTTTCCTAGCCTTGTCTTGCCTTCCCTTACCTTGCTTTGCCTTGCCTTGAAGTGCCTTGCTTTGCTTTTCATAACCATGGTGAATATGGTGAGTTCCTTTGCGATGCCTTGCCTTACCATGGTGCCCATTGTGCCTTTCCTTGTATTGCCATATTTGCCTTACCATGGTACCCATGGTTTCTTACTTTACCTTGCCTTATCAGGGTTCCCATTGTGATTTTCCTTGCCTTGCTGTGCTTTTCTTACCATGGGGCCCAATATGCCTTGCCTTGCATTGTCTTGCCTTACCATGATGCTCATGGTGTCTTGCCTTGCCTGATTTGCCTTATGATGATGCCTATGGTGTCTTGCATAGGCTTTACTTGCCTTGCCTTCCCATGGTGCCCTTGTGGCCTTCTCTTGCCTTCCCTTGATTTTCCATGGTACCCATGTTTCCTTGTCTTGCCTTTACTTGCCATACCAAGGTGCATATGATGCATTGCCTTACTATGATGCCCATAGTGCCTTGCCTTGCCATGAATTACCATGGTAATCATGGTGCCATGCCTTGCCTTGTTTTGCCTTACTATGGTGCCCATGGTGCTTTGTCTTGCCTTGACTTGCATTAACATGGTGCCCATGGTGCCATGCTTGCCTTACCTTGACTTGCTTTGCCTTGCTATGACACCCAGGGTGCCTTAGGTTGCTTTCAATTACCATGGTGCACATATTGCCTTGCCTTGCCGTGCCTTGCCTTAACATGTTGCCCATGGTGCATTACATTGCCTTACCTTCCCCTAACATAGCGCCCATTGGGATGTGTTTTTCCTTGTTTTACCTTACCATGCTGCCTATGGTGTCTTTCCTTGCCATGCCTTCCCTTACATTACCCTGGTACCCATGATGCTTTGCCTTGCTTTGCCTTGCCTTACCATGGGCCCCATAGTGGTTTGTATCTCTTTGACTTGCCTTATCATGCTGCCCATGATGCCTTGCCCTGCCTTGCCCTGCCTTGCCTAACCAGACCTCCATGGTGACTTGCCATGCCTTGCATTCCCTTGCTTTACCATGGTGCCCATGCTTCCTTTGCCTTGCCTTACCATGGTGCTCATAGTGCCTAGGTTTGCTTTACCTTGCCTTACGATGCTGCCCATGGTTACTTGCCTTGCCTTGCATTGACATATCATGGTGCCCATGGTTGCTGGCCTCTCCTTTACTTACCATAGCCTGGTTTCCATTGTGCCTTGCCTTGCCTTAGTTTACCTTGCCATACCAATGTTCCCGTGGGACCTTGACTTGCCTTGCCTTGCCATACCATGGTTCCCATTTTTAATTTCCTTGCCTTGTGTTGCCTTGCTTTCCCATGGTTCCCTTGGTGAATTATGTTGCCTTGCTTTCTTTGCATTACTGCGGTGATTATGGTGTTTTGCCTTGTTTTGCCATGCATTGCCATGTTGCCCATTGTGTCTTGTGTTGCCTTATCTTGCCTTTCCTTATCATGGTGCCCATGGGCACTTTATTTGCCTCTAATTGCCTTATCATGGTGCCCACATTGTCCTGCCATGCCTTGCCTTGCTCTGCCTTGCCTTACAATGCTGCCCATGCTGCTCATGGTGCCTTCCCTTTTCTCACCATGCCTTTTTTTGTGTGTACCACTGGTGACTTGCATTATTTTGCCTTGCCTTACCATGCTGCCCATCGTCCCTTGCCTTCTAATTGTTCCCACAGTGTCTTTCCGTGCCTTGCCTTCGCATTGTGCCCATGGTGTCCTTTCATGCCCAATCTTACCATGATGACTATGGTGGCTTTCCTAGCCCTTCCCTGCCATTACATGGTGTCCATGGAGATTTGTCTTGCCTTACTTTTCATTACTTTACCTTCCGTTGCTTTACGTTCTATTAACATGCATTGCCTTACCATTGGAACCATGGTTTCTTGCCTTGCCTTGCCTAAATAGTGCCTATAGCGCCTTGACTTGCTTTGCCTTATCATGGTACCTATGGTGCCTTGGCATGCCTTGCCTTGCCTTACCATGGTGCCCATGGTGCCTTGCATTGCCCTGCTTTGCATTGCTTGTCTTAACAGTGTGCCCATGAAGAGCTGCCTTGACTTGCCCTAACTTGCCTTCGACTTCCATGTTGCTCATGGTGCATGCCTTGCTAGTTCTTGCATTACATGGGTGTCAATTGTGCCTTAAATTTCATTGCCTTACCAGGGGGCACATAGTGCATTTCCATGGCTTGCCTGGCACTACCATGGTGCTTGTGCCCATGTCACCTTGCTTTGCATTGCCTTGTCTTGCTTCATGAAAATGAACACAGTGCCTTGCCACGCCTTGCCTTGCCTTATTATGCTGCACATGGTGCCTTGCCTTGCATTTTACGGTCTTGCCATGCAATGGTGTCCATGGTGCCTTGCCTAGCCTAACCATGCTGCCCATGGTGCCTTGACTTGCCTTCCTTTGCCTTACCGTGGTGGTCATGGTGCCTTGCCATGCCTTTTCTTGTCTTGTCTTGTCTTGCCATGGTGTCCATGGTGCATTCACATGCCTTGTTTTGCCTTTCTATGTTGCCAATGGTGACTTGCCTTTCCTAGCCTAGCTCTTTCTTAATATGGTGCCCATGGCCTTTGTCTTGCTTGCATTACCACGGTGCCCATGTTGCCAGGCCTTCCCTTGCCTTACCATGTTGCCCATGGTGCCTTGCCTTGCCTTGACTTACCATGGTTCCCATAGGGCCCTGCTTGGACTTGCCTGGACTTGCCTTACCCTACCATGGTGGCTATGATGCCTTTTCCTTCTTTGCCTTGCCTTACCATGGTGCCCATAATGCCTCTATTTGCCTTGCCTTGCCTTACCATGGTGCTCCCATTGCCTTGCCTTGCCTGGCCTTGTCTAGTCTTGACTTACTAGGGTGCCTATTGTGATTTGTCATGCTTTGCCTTGCCCTTACTTAATATGATGACTTTGTTGCCTTTATTTTCCTTGCTTTGCCTTGCCTTCCTTTACATGGTGCCCATGGTGCCTTACATTGCCATGCCATACCGTGGTCCACATGGTGCCTTACCATGCCTTGCCTTGTCTCTCCATTTTGTCCATGGTGCCATCACCTGCAATTTCTTCCTTTGAATAACCACAGTGCCCATGGTGTCTTGCCTTGCCTTACATTACCATGGTGCCCATTAAGCCTTGAGTTGCTTTGCCTTATTTCACCATAGAGACTATTGTTACTTGCCTTGCCTTGCCTTATGATGTAGCCCACGGTTCCTTGCCTTGCCTGGCCCTATCATGGTGCCTATGTTGCCTTATCTTCCCTTGCCTTATCATTTGGCCAATTGTGCCTTTTATTGCCTTCCCCTGCCTAACCATGCTGCCCATGGTGCTTTGCCTTGCCTTAACTTGAATTCCTTTGCATTACCTTGGAGCCCATGTTGCCCTGCCTTGCCTTCTCTGACCTTGCTTTGCCTTGCCTTGCCGTGTCTTGCCTTGCTTTTCATTATCATGGTGAATAGGTTGCCTTGTCTTGATATGTTTTGCCTTACCATGGTGCCTTAGTGCCTTCCCCTGCCTTGCCACGTTTCCCTTACTGTGGTGCCCATGGTTCCTTGTCTTGCCTTGCCTTGCCTTATCATGGTGCCTATGGTGTCTTGCCTTGCCTTCCCTTGCGTTACCATGGTGCCCATGGTGTCTTGACTTGTCTTGGCTTGCCATACCATGGTGCCTAGAATGCATTTCCATGCTATGCTGTCCATAGTCTCTTGCCTTGCCATGTCTTACCATGGTAACCATGGGGCCTTGTTTTGCCTTACTATGGTGCCCAGGGTGCTTTGTCTTGCCTTGACTTGCATTAACGTGGTGCCCATCGTGCCATGCTTTCATTGCCTTGCCTTGCTTTGCATTACCAGGGTGCCCAGAGTGCTTTGTGCTTCTTTGCCTTACCAGCGATCACATGTTGCTTTGCCTTGCCATGCCTTGCTTTATCCTTTTGCCCATGGTGCATTGCATTACCTTGCCTTCCTCTACCATAGTGCCCATTGGGACATGTTTTTTCTTGTTTGAGCTTCCCAAGCTGCCCATGGCGTCTTGACTTACCGTGCCTTCCCTTGCATTACCAGGGTATTCATGGTGCTTTGCCTTGCTTTGCCTTACCTTACCATAGGTCCCCTGATGCCTTGACTTGCTTTACCTAAACACATGCTCCTGGTGACTTGACTTGCCTTACATTCCCTTGCTTTGCCATGGTGAACATGCTCCCTTCCCTTCCCTTCCCTTAACAATGGTGCTCATAGTACCTAGACTTGCCTTACCTTGCCTTACAATGGTGCCCATGGTGCCTTGCCTTGCCTTGCATTGTCATACCATGGTGCCCATGGTGGCTTGCCTCTCCTTCAGTTGCTTCAGCCTGGTTCCCATTGTGCCTTGCCTTGCCTGACATTCCTTTACCTTACCAGTGTTCCCATGGTGCCTTACCTTGTCATACCATCATTCTCATGGTTCATTTTCTGGTCTTACATTGCCTTGCTTTCCTATGGTTCCCATGGTGAATTCTGTTGCCTTGCCTTGCTTTGCATTACTGCAGTGATTATGGTGTTTTAACTTGACTTGCCATGAGTTACCATGTTTCCCATGGTGCCTTGTGTTGCCTTGCATTGCCTTTCCTTAACTTGGTGCCCATGGTGCCTTTGCTTGCCTTGCCTTGCTTTATCATGGTGCCCATGTTGTCTTGCCTTGCCTTGCCTTGCTGTGTCTTGCCTTATGATTCTCCCATATTGCCCATGTTACTTTGCCTTTCCTTTCCATTAGTTACAACTGTGCCAATGGTGTCTTGCTTTGTCTGGCCTAGACTTCCCATTGTGCCCATCATGCCTTGCCTTTCCTTGCCTTCCCATTGTGCTCATGGTGCCTTGCCTTGCCTTGCCTTCCCATTGTGCCGTCACGCCCTACCTTACAATGGTGCTCATGGTGCCTAATTTGCCTTTCCCTGCCATACCATGGTGCCCATGGTGACTTGTCTTCGCTTACATTTTATTGCCTTGCTTTGCCATGCATTGCCTTCTCTTGCCTTCCTTGACTTAACATTGTACCCGTGGTTCCTTGCCTTGCCTTCTCTTACCACTGTGCCTAGAGGTCCTTGTTTTGCTTTCACTTACCATAGTGCCGATGGTGCACTGACTTGCCTTGCCTTGCTTTACCATGATGTCCATGGTGCCTTGCACTGCCTTGCCTTGCGTTGCCTGGCCTTAACGTTGTGCACATGTAGAGCTGCCTTGTTTTGCCTTAACTTGCCTTCCACTTTCATATTGCCCATGGTGCATGCCTTGCTGTGCCTTGCCTTACCAATGTGCCCATGGTGCCTTGCATTGTCTTGACTTGTATTGCCTTGCCTTAAAGTTGTGTCCATAGAGAGCTGCCTTACCTTGCCTTATCCTGCCTTCCACTTCCTTGCTACCCATGGTGCATGCCTTGTCATGCCTTGATTTATCTGGGTGTCCATGGTGCCTTGCCTTGCCTTGCCTTACCATGGGACACTTGGTGCTTTTCTGTGGCTCACCTTGCCTTATCATGTTGTCCATGGCACCTTGCCTTGCACTGTCTTTCCTTTTCTTTCTTTACCAACGTTTCCAAGGTGCTTTGCCGTGCCTTGCCTTGCCTTATGATGGTGCCAATGGTGCCTTGCTTTGCCATGCATGGCCTTGCCTTACCATGGTGTCCCTCGTGCCTTTCCTTGCTTTACCAAGCTTACCATGGTGCTTTAGCTTACCTTTTCTTACCATCCCACAGTCCCCTTGGTGTCTTGCCTTGCCTTCCCTTGCCTTACCATGGTGGCAATCGTGTCTTGCTTGCCTTTCCTAGCTTTGTCGTGCCTTGACATGGTGTCCATGTTGCATTGACATGCCTTGCTTTGCCTTTCCCTGTTGCCAATTGTGCCTTGCCCTGCCTTGCTCAGCCTTAACAAGGTGCCCATGATCTTTTGTCTTGCCTTGCATTACTATGGTGCTCATGGTGCCTTAACTTGCCTTTCCTTTCATTACCATGTTGCCCATGGTGCCTTGCCTTGTCTTACCATGTTGCCCATGGTGCCTTCTCTTGCCTTTCCTGAACATGGTGCCATAATGCCTTCCCTTGCCTTGCTTTGTCATTCCATAGTGACTACAATGCCTTTCCTTGCCTTGCCTTGCCATACCATGGTGCCTATAATGCCTCGACTTGCTTTGCCTTGCCTTACCATATTGTCTTTATTGAATTGCCTTGCCTTGTCTAGTTTAGCCTTGACTTACCAGGTTGCTCATGGTGTTTTGACATGCCTTGCCTTGCCTTATCATCATGAATTCTTTGACTTGCCTTTCTTGCTTTGTCTTGCCTACCTTTACATGGTGCCCACAATGCATTTTCCTGACTTTCCTTTCCTTACCATGGTGCCCACGGTGCCTTGTGTTGCCTCACCTCACTGTGGTGCCAATGGCGCCTTACCACGCCTTGCTTTGCCTCTCCATTGTGCCCATGGTGTCTTCCCCTGCCATGTCTTGCCTTGCCTTACTACGGTGCCCATGGTGACTTGTCTTGCCTTACATTACCATGGTAACCATGGCCCCTTCCATTGTTTTACCATGGTGCCTATGTTTCCTTGCCTTGCCCCACCTTACCATGTTGCCCATGGTCCCTTGCCTTTCCTTTCCATCATGCCTATGTTGCCTTACCTTTGCTTGCCTTACCATGATGCCCATGATGTCATTTATTGCCTTGCCCTTTCTTACCATGCTGCCAATGTTTATCTTGCCTTAGTTTACCTTGCTTTGCATTACATTGGAGTACATGATGCCTTGAGTTACCTTGCCTTCCCTTACCATGCTATGCATAGTATGTTCCCTTGCCTTGCTTTACAGTGCCTGCCTTCCCTTGCCTTGCCTTACCATGGTGCCTGTGGTGCCTTGCCTTGTCTTGCCTTGCCTTACCTTGCTTTGCCTTGCCTTTGGGTGCCTTGTCTTGCTTTGCCTTACCATGTTGAATATGGTGCCTTGCCTTACCATGGTGCCAATTGTGCCTTTCCTATCCTTGCCAAGTTTGCCTTACCATGGTACCCATAGTTCTTTGCCTTTCCTTGCCTTATCATGGTGCTGATTTTGAATTTCTATGCCTTGCCATGCTTTCCTTATCATGTTGCCCAATGTGCCTTGTCATGCCTTGCCTTACCATGATTCTCACGGTGCCTTGCCTTGCCTGGTCTTGCCTTACCAAGATGCCTATGGTGCCTTGCATTGCCTTGCCTTGCCTTCCAATGGTACCCATGGTGCCTTGACTTGCTTTTCTTTGCCTTACCATGGTGCCCATGGTGCCTTGACATGCCTTATCTTGCCATACAATGGGACATATGATGAATTGCCATACTATGATTTCCATAGTGCCTTGCCTTGCCATGCCTTACCATGGTACCCATGGTGCAATGCCTTGCCTTATTTTGCCTTACTATGGTGCCTATGGTGCTTTGTCCTGCCTTGACTTGCATTAACATGGTGCTCATGGTGCCATGTTTGCCTTTCCTTGCTTTGCCTTACTGTGGTGTCCAGGGTGCCTTGCGTTGCTTTTCCTTACCATGGTGCACATGTTGTCTCATCTTGCCATGCCTTGACTTAACATGTTGTCCATGGCGCATTGCATTGCCTTTCCTTCCCCTAACGTAGTTAAAATTGGAACGTACCATGCCTTCCTTTACCTTACCATGCTGCCCTTGGTGCCTTACCTTGCCATGCCTTCCCTTGCATTGTCATGCTACCCATGGGTCTTTGCCTTGCATTGCCTTGCCTTACCATGGGACCCATGGTGGCTTGCCTCGCCTTGTCTAGCTTTACCATGGTGCCCATGATGCCTTGCCTTGCCTAACAATACACCCATGATGACTTGCGTTGCCTTGCATTCCCTTGCTTTGCCATGGTGCACATGTTCCCTTGACTTGCCTTAACATGATTCCCACAGTGCCTAGGTTTGCTTTACCTTGAATTACAATGATGCCCATGGTGACTTGCCTTGTCTTGTGTTGCCATAACGTGGTGCCCACGGTGGCTTCCCCCATTGTTCTAGTCTGTCATTTCCTTGTCTTTCTTTGTCTTGCTTTCCCATTGTTCCCATGGCAAATTGCCTTGCCTTGCCTTGCCTTGCCTTGCTTTGCATTACTGCAGTGATTATGGTGTTTTTTCTTCTTTGACATGCGTTACTATGTTGCCCATGGTGCCTTATGCTGACTGTTGCCTTTCCTTAATATGGGTCCCATGGTGTTTTACTAGCTTTGCCTTGCCTTATCATGGTTCCCATGTTGTTTTGCCTTGCCTTGTCTGGCTCTGCCTTGCCTTAAAATGGTGCCCATGCTGCCCATGGTACCTTGCCTTTACTTGCCATGACTTACTATTGTGTCAATGGTGCCTTGCTTTGCCTTGCCTTGCTTTACCATGGTGACTATTGTGCCTTGCCTTGCCTTCCCATTGTGCCCATGGTGTCTTGCTTTGCCTTGTGTTCTCATTGTGCCCATGGTGCCCTGTCATGCCCTATCTTAACATGGTACCTATGGTGCCTAACCTTACTTTTCTCTGCCTTATCATGGTGTTCATGGTGATTTGCCTTGCCTTACCTTCCATTGCCTTTTCTTGCCTTGCCTTCTCTTCCCTTGAATTTCCTTAGCATTGAACCCATGATTCCTTGCCTTGCCTTGCCTTATCTCAGTGCTTATAGTGTCTTGCCATGCTTTGCCTTTCCATGGTGCCTATGGTGCCTTGTCTTGCCTTTCCTTGCCTTACGATGGTGCCCATGGTGCCTTGCATTGCCTTGCCTCAACATTGTGCCCATGGAGAACTGCCTTGCCTTGCCTTAACTTACCTTCCACTTCCATGTTGCCCATGCCTTGCCTTACCTGGATGCCCATGGTGCCTTGTATTTCCTTGCTTTTTCAGGGGCACATGGTGCCTTTCTGTGGTTTGCCTTGACCTACCAGGTTGCCATGACACCTTGTGTTGACTTGTCCTGCCTTGTTTGGATATATCAATGTGCCTATGGTGCCTTGCTATGCTCTACCTTGCCTTATGATGCTGCCCATGGTGCCTTGGCTTTTCTTGCATGGCTTTGCCTTACCATGGTTTCAATGGTTCCTTTCCTTGCCTTACCCTGCTGTCCATGGTGCATTGGCTTGTGTTTCCGTGCCTTCCCATAGTGCCCATGGTTTCTTGCTTTGACTTCCCTTGACTTACCAGAGAGGACATGGTGCCTTGCCTCAGCTTTCCTGGCCTTGTCTTCCCATAATGTCCATGATACAGTCACATGTCTTGCTTTGCCTTTCAATTTTGCCAATTTTCTCTTGCCTTGCATTACCTTGGCTGCATTAACACGGTGCCCATTATTCTTTGTCTTGCCTTGTGTTTCCATGTTGTCCATGGTGCCTTGCCTTGCTTACCATGTTGCCCATGGTGCTTTGCCTTGCCTTGACTTACTATGTTGCCCATGATGTCTTCTTTGCATTGCCTTACCAGGTGCCCATCGCTCCTTGCCTTGCCTTCCCATATCATGGTGCCAACGATGCATTTCCTTTTCTTGCTTTGCTTTACCATGCTTCCCATAATCCCTTGACTTGCATTGCCTTGCCTTACCATGGTGCCCTTATTGCCTTGCCATGACTTGCCTAGTCTTGATTTACTAGGGTGCCCTTGGTGCTTTGACATGACTTTACTTGTCTTATCATGGTCACTGTCTTGCCTTGCCTTTCGTTGCTTTGCTTTGCCTTCCTTTACATTGTGCCCACAGTGGCTTTCCCTGATTAATCTTGCCTTAACATGGTGTTTATGGTGCCTTGGGTTGCCTCGCCTTACCATGCTGCTCATGGAGCCTTAACATGTTGCTCATGGCACCTTCCTATGCCTTGCCTTGCCTCTCTATTGTGCCAATGGTGTCTTCCTTTCCGTGTCTTGCCTTACCTTACCATGGTGACCACGGTGCCTTGCCTTACCTTTAGTTACTATGGTTTTCATGGTGCTTTGCCTTGCCTTTCGTTTCCTTGTTTTCCCATGGTGCCCATGATTTCTTGCTGTGCCCTGCCTTGCCTGGCCTTACCATTTTGCACATGGAATGCCTTGCTCTGCCTTTCCATGGTGCTTGTGATACCTTCCCTTCCCTTGAATTACCGTGTTGCCCATGGTAACTTTTACTGCTTTTCTCTGGCTTACCATGCTGCCAATGGTGCCTCGCCTTGCTTTACCTTGCCTTGTTTTGTCTTACCATGGAGCTAATGGTGCCTTGACTTACCTTGCCTTCCCTTACCATGGTACGCATACTACATTCCCTTGCATTGCTTTGCAGTGCCTGCCTTCTCTTACCATGCCTTACCATTTTGCCTGTGGTGACTTGCTTTGCCTTGCCTTACCTTGCTTTGCTTTGCCTTGCCATGACTTGCCATGACTTGCCATGCTTTCCTTACCATGGTGAATCCAGTTCCTTGCCTTGCCATGCCTTGCCTTACCATGGTGCCCATTATGCCTTTCCTTGCCTAGCCATGTTTGCCTTAACATGGTGCCCATGGTTCCATGCCTTGCCTTGCCTTATCATGGTGCCCATTGTGAGTTTCCTTGCCTTGTGATGCTTTCCTTACCATGATGCCCAACTAGCCTTGCCTTGCATTGCCTTACCATGATGCTTATGGTGACTTTCTTGCTGGTCCTGGCCTTACTATGATGTCTGTGCTGCCTTGCATTGCCTTGCCTTTCCTTGCTTTCCCTTGGTGCCCATGTTGTCTTGTCTTTTCTTGGGTGGCTTAACCATGGGCACATGAGGCCTTGATATGCCTTGCTTTGCCATACCATGGTGCCTATGATGCATTGCCTTACTATGATTCCCATAGTGACTTGCCTTGCCATGCCTTACATTGGTGCCGATAGTGCTTTGACTTGCTTTGGTATACCATTGGTGTCTATGGTGCCTTGGCTTGCCTTGCCTTACCATGATGCCATGGTGCCTTGCATTGCCATGCCTTGCGTTGCCTTGCATTAATGTTGCACTCATGGAGAGCTGCCTTGCCTTAACTTGCCTTCCACTTTCATGTTGCCCATGGTGCATGCCTTGCTGGGCCTTGCCTTACCCGTATGCCCATGGTTCCTTACCTTTCCTTTCCATAACAGGGGACACATGGTACCTTTTCGTGACTCGCCTTGCCTTACGATGGTGCCCATGGCATCTTGCCTTTCATTGCCTTTCCTTGTCTTGCTTTTCCAATGTGCCAATGGTGCCTTGCCATGCCATTCCTTGCCTTATTGTGGTGCCCATATTGCCTTGCCTTGCCTTGCCTTTCATTGCCTTGTCTTGCCTTTCCATGGTGTAAATAATGCATTCACATGCCTTCCTTTGCCTTTCCATGTTGACAATTGCGCCTTGTCTTGTGGTGTTTTTCCTTTACATGGCACCCATGGTCCTTTCTCTTGATTTATGTTACCACTGTGCTCATGGTGTCTGGCCTTACCTTTCCTTACCACGTTGCCCATGGTGCCTTCCTTTGCCTTCCCTTACCCATATTGATGGTTCTCTACCTTGCCTTGCCTTACCATGACGCCTTGCCTTGCCTTATCATGCCATACCATGGTGCGTACCATGCATTTTATTTCCTTGTCTTGCCTTACCATGTTGCCCCTAATGAATCGACTTGCATTGCCTTGCCTTATCATCATGCCCTTAATCGCTTGCTTTGCCTTGTCTTGCCTTGCCTTGCCTAGTCTTTAATTACCAGGGTGTCCGTGGTGTTTTGACATGCCTTGCCTTATCGTAGCATGGTGACTTTGTTGCCTTGCGTTGCCTTTCCTTGCATTGCCTTACTTTCCTTTACATGGTGCCCACAGTGCCTTCTCCTGACTTTCCTTGCTTTACCATGATGCCCATGGTGCCTTGTGTTTTATCACCTTACCGTGGTACCCATGGTGCCTTACCATGCATTGCCTTGCCTCTCCATGTTGCCCATGGTGCCTTCCCTTGCCATGTCTCGCTTTAACATGTTTTCTGTGGTGCATTGCATTGAATTACCTTCGCCTACCATAATACACATTGGGACGTGCCTTGCCTTCCTTTATCTTACAATTCTCCCCATGGCGCCTTGCCTTGCTGTTCCTTTCCTTGTATTATCATGATACCCATAGTGGTTTGCCTTGCTTTGCCTTGCCTTACCATGGGTCCCTTGGTGCCTTGCCTTGCCTTTACTTGCCTTACCATTGAGCCCATTATGTCTTGCCTTGCCTTGCCTTGCCTAACCATAAGCCCATGTTAACTTGCCTTTCCTTGCATTCCCTTGCTTTATCATGATGCACATGCTCCCTCACGTTGCCTTACCATGGTTCCAAAAATTCCTAAGCTTGCCATACCTTGACTTACAATGGTTCCCCTTGTGCCATGCCTTGCTTGCATTGCCATACCATGGTGCACAAGGTGGCTTGCCTCTCCTTCATTTGCCTTAGCCTGATTCCCATTGTGCCTTGCCTTCCCTTACTTTCCCTTGCCTTAAAAAGTTTCCCATAGTGCCTTGCCATTCCTTGCCTTACCAGAGGCCACATGTTGCCTTTCTGTGGCTTGTCTTGCCCTAACATGGTGCCATGGCACCTTGCCGTGCATTGCTTGGCCTTGTCTTGTTTTACCAATGTGCCCAGGGTTCCTTTCCACACTTTGCCTTGCCTTATAATGGAGCCCATGGTGCCTTGCCTTGCATTGCATTGCATTGCCTTTCCATGGTGTCCATGGTGCCTTGCCTTGACTTAAAATGCTGCCCATGGTGTCTTGACTTGCCTTGACTTGCATCTCACAGTGAACGTGGTGTCTTGCCTTGCCTTGTCTTGCCTTATCATGTGGCCTTGGTGCATTTCCTTGCCTTGTACTACCTTGAAATGGTGTCCATGGTGCATTCACATGCCATGCTTTGCCTTTCCATGTTGTCAATTGTGTCTTGCCTTGCCTTGTCTTGCTCTACCTTAACATGGTGCCCATGGTCCTTTGTCTTGCCTTGCATTACCATGGTGCCCATAGTGTATTGCCTTTCCTTTTCTTAACTATACTGCCCCTGGTGCCCTGCCTTGCTTTGCCTTGCCTTACAATATTGCCCATGGTACCTTGCTTTGCCTTGCCTTACCATGTTGCCCATGGTTACTTGTCTCGCCTTGACTTACCATGGTGCTCACTGGGCCCGGCCTTGCCTTTCATTGCCTTATCATGGTGCCTAGGATGCCTTTCGTTTCATTGCCTTTCTTTAACATGGTCCCTGTAATGCCTCGACTTGCATAACCTTGCATTACCATGGTGTCTTTATTGCCTTGCCTTGCCTTGCCTAGTCTTGACTTACCAGGGCGCCTAAGGCTCTTTCACATGCTTTCCCGTACAATGGTGACTTTATTACCTTGCCTTTCATTTCTTTACCATTTCTTCCTTTACATGGTGCCCACAATGCCTTTTTCTAACATTCCTTGCCTTGCCATGGTGCCCATGGTGTCTTGCGTTGTCTCACATTACTGTGTTGCCCATTGAGTCTTACCATGTCTTGCCTTACCTCTCCTTTGTGTCCGTGGTGATTCTCTTGCCATGTCTTGCCTTGCCTTACCATGGTGCACATGGTACCTTGCCTTTCCTTACATTACCATGGTGCCCATGGCACCTTGCCTTGCCTTGCTTTGTTTTACCATGATGCCTATGGTTCCTTGTCTTACCTTGCCTGGCCTCTCCTTACCATGTTGCCAATGGTGTTTTCATCTCCTTACTTTACCATGGTGCCTATGTTGCCTTCCCTTCCCTTGGAGTAGTGCCCACGGTGCCTTTTATTGCTTTGCCTTTCCATGTTGCCAGTTGTGCCTTGACTTGCCTTGCCTTGCTCTACCTTAGCATGGTGACCATGGTCCTTTGCCTTGCCTTGAGTTACCATGGTGCCTGACCTTGCCTTGCCTTGCCTTACCATGTTGCCCATTGTTACTTGCCTTGTCTTGCCTTACAATGGTGCCCATTGGGCTTGGCCTTGCCTTGCCTATCCATACCATGGAGCCTATGATGTCTTTAGTTTCCTTGCCTTGCCTTAACATGGTCCCTGTAATGCCTCCACTTGCATTGCCTTGCCTTACCATGATGCCTTTATTGCCTTGCCTTGCCTACCTAGTCTTGATTTACCAGGGTGCCCAAGGTGCTTCCATGTGCCTTGCCTTACATGGTGACTTTGTTATCTTGCCTTTCCTTGCTTTGCCTTGTCTTCCTTTACACGGTGCACACAGTACCTTTTCCTAATATTCCTTGCCTTACCATGGTGCCCATGGTGCCTTGCATTGCATTGCATTACCATGGTGACCATGGTGCCTTACTATGTCTTGTTTTGCCGCTCGTTTGTGCCCATGGTGCCTTCCCTTGCCATGTCTTGTTTTGCCTTACCATAGTGTACGTGGTATGTTGCCGTGCCTTATGTTACCATGGTCCCCATGGTGCCTTGCCTTTCCTTGTCTTTTTTTTTTTTTTATCATGGTACCTATGGTTCCTTGCTTTGCCTGGCCTTGCCTTACCATGTTGCCAATGTTGTCTTCCATTGCCTTGCCTTACCATGGTGCCTATGTCGTCTTACCTTCCTTTGCCATGGTGCCCATAGTGCCTTTTTCTGCCTTGCTTTGCCTTACCACGCTACCAATGGTGCCTTGCCTAGCCTTACCATACCTTGCATTGTGTTATGATGGAACCCATGGAGTCTTGAATTTTCTTGCCTTCACTTATCTTATTACGCATAGTATGTTAAATTGTGTTGGTTTGCAGTGCCTGTCTTCCATTACCTTGCCTTACATGGTGCCATTGGTGCCTTGCCTTGCCTTGAATTACATTGCTTTGCCTTGCTATTACTTGCCATGACTTGACTTGCTTTGCCTTACCATGGTCAATATGGTGCCTTGCCTTGCCTTGCCATGCCTTGCTTTATCATGGTGCCCATTGTGCCTTTCCTTGCCTTGACATGCTTGCCTTACCATGGTGACCATGGTTCTTTACCATGCTTTGCCTTATCGTGGTGTCCATTGTGAGTTTCCTGGCCTTGCCGTGCTTATTTACCATGGTGCCCAGAGTGCCTTGCCCTGCCTTAACGTGATGCTCATGTTGCATTGCCATACCTGGCCTTGCCTTACCATGGCACCTATGGTGTCTTTCATAGCTTTGCCTTGCCTTCCAATGGTTGTCCATGGTGTGTTGCCTTGCCTTCCTTTGTCTTACCATGGTGCCATGGTGACTTGACTTGCCTTGACTTGCCATACCATGGTGCCTATGATGCATTGCTTTACTATAATAACCACAGTGCCTTGTCTTGCCTTACCATGGTGACTAAATTGCCTTACCATGCCTTTCCAGGATACCCAAGGTGCCTTTTCTTTCCTTGTTTTGTCTTACTATGGTGCCCATGGTGCTTAATCTTGCCTTGACTTGCATTAACATGGTGCGCATGGTGCTTTCATTTGCTATGCTTTTTCTAGAATTATCATGGAGCCCATGGTGCCTTGCCTTGCCTTACATTACCATGGTGCCCATAGCACCTTGACTTATCTTGCCTTGTTTTACCATGGTGCCTTTGGTTCCTTGGCTTTCTTGCCTTATCTTGCCTCACCTTACCCTGTTTCCCATGGTGCCTTGCCTTGCCTTGACTTATCATGGTGACTAAATGCTTACCTTCCCTTGCCTTATCTTGGTAATCATGGTGCCTTTTATTACCTTGCTCTGCCTTACCATGCTGCCCATGTTGCCTTGCTTTACCTTACCTTGCCTTGCTTTGCATTTCCATATAGGCTATGGTACCTTGATGTGCTGCATCTTCCCTTACCATAGTACACATGCTGCATTCCTTTACCTTGCATTGAAGTGCCTGCCTTCAATTGTCTTGCTTTACTATGGTGCGAATGGTGCCTTGTCTTGCTTTGATTTGCTTTCCCTTGCTTTGCCTGGCCTTGCTGTGTCTTGCGTTGCTTTGCTTTGCCATAGTGAATATACGCCTTGCCTTGAAATGCCTTGCCTTACCATGGTGCCCATTGTGCCTTTCCTTTCCTTGCGATGTTTGTTTTACCATGGTGCCCATCGTTCCTTGCCTTGCCTTGCCTTGCCTTATCGTGGTGCTCATTGTGAGTTTCCTTGCCTTACTGTGCTTTCCTTGCCATGGTGAAAAATGTGACTTGCCTTGCCTTACCATGATGACCATGGTGCCTTCCCTTGCCTGGCCTTGCCTTACCATGATGCCTATGGTGCCTTGCATTGTCTTGCTTTGCCTTTCCTTCCCATGGTGCCATGTTGCCTTGTCTTGCCTTCCCTTGCCTTACCATGGTTCCCACGGTGCCATGACTTGCCTTGCTTTGCCGTACCATTGTACCCATGATGCATTGCCTAACTTTGATGCCCAGAGTGCCTTGCCTTGCCATGCCTTACCATGGTACCCATGGTGCCTTGTCTTGCCTTGTTTTGCCTTACTATGGTGTGCATGGTGCTTTGTCTTGCCTTGACTTGCATTAACATGGTGCCCATGGTGCCATGCTTTCCTTGCTTTGCTTTGACTGACCATGGTGTCCAGGGTGCCTTGAGTTGCTTTGCCTTACCATAGTGCACATGTTGCCTTGTATTGAAATGTCTTGCCTTAACATGTTGCTTATGGTACATTTCATTGCCTTACCTGCTCCTACCATAGTGCCCATTGGGACGTGCATTGCTTTGCTTTACCTTACCATGCTTCCCATTGTGCTTTGCCATACATTGCTTTTCCTTGAATTACCATGGTACCCATGGTGCTTTGCCTTGCTTTGTCTTGCCTTGCCATGAGGCCCATGGTGGCTTGCCTCACCTTAACTTGCCTTACCATGTTGTCCATGATGCCTTGCCTTGCCTAACCATACGCCCATGGTGACTTTCCTTGCCTTACATTCCGTTGCTTACAATTCTAGCTTTAGTGCCTTGCCTTGCCTTATCATGTTGCTGATAGTCCCCAGGCTTGTCTTACCTTATCTTTTAATGGTTCCAATGGTGCCTTGCCTTGCCTTGCCTTGCGTGGCCATACCATGGTGCCCAAGGTGGCTTGCATTTCCTTTACATGCCTTAGCCTGATTTCCAATGTGCCTTGCCTTGCCTTACTTTCAATTATGTTACCAAGGTTCCCATGGTGCCTTGCCTTGCCTTACTTTGCCATACCATGATTACCATGATTAATTTCCTTGCCCTGCATTGCCTTGCTTCTCCATGGTTCCCATGATGATTTGCATTGCCTTGCCTTGCTTTGCATTAACATGATGATTATGGTGTTTTGTCTTGCCTTGCCATGCATTTCCATGTTGCCCATAGTGCATTGTGTTGCCTTGCATTGCATCTCCTTACCATAGTGCCCATGGAGGCTTTTCCTGCCTTGTCTTGCTTTATTATGGTGCACATGTTGTCTTTCCTTGCCTTGCCTTGCCTAGATGTACCTTGCATTACAATGGTGCACATGCTGCCAATGGTGCCTTGCCTTTTCTTGTCATGCCTTACTATTGTGTTAAAGGTTCCTTGCTTTGTCTTGCCTTGTCTTAACATGTTGTCCATGGTGCCTTGCCTTGCCTTGTCTTAACGTGGTGCCCATGTTGTCTTGCCTTGCATTGCCTTGTGTTAAATTGCCTTAATGTTTTGATCATGCAGAGCTGCCTTGCCTTGCCTTATTTGTCTTCCACTTCCATGTTGCCTATGGTGCATACCTTTCCATGACTTGCCTTAGCTGGGAGCCCATGGTGCCTTGCATTTCCTAGCCTTGTCTTGTCTTGCCATGGTGTTCTTGGTGCATTCACATTCCTCGCTTTGCCTTTGCATGTTGCCAAGGCCTTTGCATGTTGCACATGCCTTTGCATGCGCCTTGCCTTGCCTTTTCTTGCTCTGCCTTAACATCATGCCCATGGTCTTTTGTCTTGCCTTACATTACCATGGTGCCCAAGGTGCCTTGCTTTGCCTTGCCTTTCCTTACCATGTTGCCCTGGGTGCCTTGACTTGCCTTGCCTTACCACAGTGACCATGGCGCCTTGCCTTGCCTTGCTTTGTAATACCATGGTGCCTATAATGTCTTTTCTTTCATTGCTTTGCTTTACCATGTGCCCATAATGCCCCGAATTGCATTGCCTTGCCTTACCATTGTGCCCTTATTGCCTTACCTTGCCTAATCTTGATTACCAGGATGTCCATGATCCTTTGACATGCCTTGCCTTGCCTTACCATGGTGACATTTTACCTTGCTTCACCTTGCCTTCATTAACATGGGGCCCACAGTGCTTTTTCCTGACTTTCTTTGCCTCAGTATGGTGCCCATGGTGCCTTGCATTGCCTCACCTTACTGTGGCACCCATGACACCTTACCATGCCTTGTTTTGCCTCTCCATTGTGCCCATAGTACATTCCCTTGCCATGTCTTGCCTTACCTTACCATGGTGCCCATGGTGCCTTGCCTTACCTTACTTCACCCATGGCAACTTGCTTTGCCTTGCCTTCTGTTACCATGGTGCAAATGGTTCCTTGCCTTGCCTTGCTATACCATGGTGCCTATGGTCCCTTGCCTTGCCTTGCCGTACCTTGCCTTACCATGTTTCCATGGTGCCTTGCCTTACCTTGCCTTACCATGATGCCTATGTTGCCTTACCTTCCCTTGCCATACCGTGGTGCCCATGGTGCCTTTTATTGCCTTGCACTTCCTTAACATGCTGTGCGTGGTGCATTGCCTTGACTTAGCTTGACTTGATTTGCATTACCATGGAGCCTATGATGCCATGACTTGCCTTGCCTTCTCTTACCATTGTAGGCATAGTACGTTCCCTTGTCTTGCTTGCAGTGTCTGCTTTCCCTTGCCTTACCCTATCATGTTGTCTGTGGTGCCTCAGATTTCCTTGCCTTGTTTTGGCTTACCTTGCTTTGCCTTTCCTTGCAGTGCCTTGACTTGCTTTGCCTTTCCATGGTTAATATGTTGCCCTGCATATTCTTGGCTTGCCACATAATGGTGTCTATCATGCCTTTCCTTTCCTCTCCTTGCCTTGTGTTAATATGGTGCCCATAATTCCTCAACTTGCATGACCTTGCCTTACCATGTTGCCTTTACTACCTTGCCTTGCCTAGTCTCGACTTGCCAGGGTGTCCATGGTGCTTTGACATGCCTTGCCTTGCCTTACCATGGTGACTTTGTTGCCTTGCCTTTACTTGTTTTGCCTTGCCTTCCTTTACATGATGCCTACAGTGCCTTTTGCTGACTTTCCTTGCATTAGCATGGTGGCCATGGTGAGTTGCTTTGCCTCGTCTTCTCCTGGTGCCTATGTTGTCTTACCATCCCTTTCCTTGCCTTTCCATTGCTCCCATTGTGCCTTCCCTTACCATGTCTTACCTTGCCTTACCATGGTGACCATTGTGCCTTGTCTTGCCTTATATTGCCATGGTGTCCATGGTGCCTTGCCTTGTCTTGTTTTACCATGGTGCCTATGGTTCCTTGCCTTGCCTTGCCTTGCCTTGCCTTGCCTTGCCTTGCCTTACCGTGTTGCCCATGGTGTCTTACCTTGCTTTACCTTGCATTGATTTACATTACCATGGATTCTATGGTGCCTTTACTTGCCTTACTTTCCCTTACCATGGTACGCATAGTAATTTCCCTTGGCTTGCTTTGCAGTGCCTGCTTTCTGTTGCCTTTACTTAGCATGTTGCCAGTGGAGCCTTGCATTGCCTTGCCTTGCATTACCTTCTTTTGCCTTGCCTTTCTGTGACTTTCCTTGTTTTTCCTTTCCATGATGAATATGATTGATTGCCTTGTCATGACCTGCTTAAGATGTTGCCCATTGTCTCTTTACTGGCCTTGCCATGTTTGCCTTACAATGGTGTCCATGGTTCCTTGCCTTGCCTTGCCTTATCATGGTGCCCATTGTGAGTTTTCTTGCCTTGCCATGCATTCCTTGCCATGGTGAAAAATATGATTTGCCTTTCCTTGCTTTCCCTTACAATGAGGCTCATGGTGCCTTGCCATGCCTGGCCTTGTTTTACCATGATGCCCATAGTGCCTTTCATTGCCTTGCATTGCTTTGCCTTCCCATGGTGCCCATGGTGCCTTGCCTTGCCTTTTCTTACATTAGTGCCCATGTTACCTTGACTTGCCTTTCTTTGCTGTAACATGGTACTTATGATGCATTGCCTTACTATGATGCCCATAGTGCCTTGCCTAGCTGTACCTTACCATCGTACCCATGGTGCCTTTTCTTGCCTAATTTTGCCTTACTATACTGCACATGGTGCTTTGTCTTGCCTTGATTTGCATGGTACCCATGGTGCCATGTTTGCCTTCCCTTGCCTTGTTTGCCTTACCATAGTGCCCATGATGCCTTGCATTGCCTTGTCTAACCATAAGCCTATGGTGACTTGTGTTGCCTTGCATTCCCTTGCTTTACCATGGTGCTCATGCTCTCTTGCCTTGCCTTACCATGGTGCCCATAGTGTCTAGGCTAGCCTTACCTTATCTTACAATAGTGCCCATGGTTCCTTGCCTGTGTTGTCATACCATGTTGCACATGGTAGATTGCCTCTCCTTTACTTGTCTTAGCCTATTTCCCATTGTGCCTTGCCTTGCCTTACTTTCCAATGCTTTAGTAAGTTTCCCATGGTACCTTGCCTTGCCTTTCCATACCATGATTCCCATGATTAATTTCCTTGCCTTGAGTTGCCTTGCTTTCCCATGGTTCCACTGGTGAATTGCTTTGCTTTGCCTTGCTTTGCATTACCACTGTGATTATGGTGTTTTACCTTGCTTTGCCATGCGTTACCATGTTGCCCATGGTGCCTTGTGTTGCCTTGCTTTGCCTTTCTTTACCATGTTGCCCATGTTGTCCTGCGTGTGTTGCTTTGCTGTGCCTCGTTGTACGATGGCTTCCATACTGCCCATGGTTTCCTTGCCATGACTTACTATTGTGCCAAAGGTTCCTTGCTTTGTCTTGCCTTGCCTTAACATAGTGCACATGCTGCCTTGCCTTGCCTTAACTTCTTATTGTTCCTATGGTGCCTTGCCTTGACTTCCCATTGTGTCCATGGTGTCTTGTCGTGCCCTATCTTGCTATGGTGCCCATTGTGCCTTACCTTGCCTTTCCCTGAATAACCATGGTGCACATGGCCTCTTGTCTTGTCTCACTTTTCATTGCCTTGCCTTGCCTTGCCTTACCATGGTACCCATGGTTCTTTCCTAGCCTTGCCTTGCCTTACAACGGTGCTTAAAGTGCCTTGCCTTGCTTTGCCTTACCTTGCTGCCTGTGGTGCCTTAGCTTGCCTTGCCTTGCCTTACCATGGTGCCCATGGTGCCTTGTATTGCCTTGCCTTGCATTGCCTTGTCTTTACATTGTTCCCATGGAGATCTGCCTTTCCTTTCCTTAACTTGCCTTCCACTTCCGTGTTTCAAATGGTGCATGCCTTGCCCTGCCTTGCCTTACCTGTTTGCCCATGGGGCCATGCCTGTCCCTGCCTTACCAGGGGTCACATTGTGCTTTTCCATGGCTTGCCTTGCCCTACCATGGTGCCCATGGCATCTTTCGTTGCATTGCCTTGCCTTGTTCACTTTGTCAATGTTTCCATGGTGCCTTGCAACGCATTGCCTTGCCTTATATTGGTGCCCATGGTGCCTTGCGTTTCCTTGCATGGCATTGACTTACCCTGGTGTCCATGGTGACTTAACTTGCCATACCATGCTGCCCATGGTGCCTTGGCTTACCTTGCCTTGACTTCCTACAGTGCCCATGGTGTCTTGTCTTGCCTTCCCTTGCTTTACTATGGTGGCCATGGTGCCTTGCCTTGCCTTGTCTTGCCTTGCCATGGTGTCCCAGGTGAATTCACATGCCTTGCTTTGCTTTTCAAAGTTGCCAATTGTGCCTTACCTTGCCTTGCTTTGCTCTGCCTTAACATGGTGCCCATGGTCCTTTGTCTTGCCTTGAGTTACCATGGTGCCCATGGTGCCTTTCCTTTCCTTACCATGTTGCCCAAGATCTCTTGCCTTGCCTTGCCTTACCATGTTACCCAAGGTGGCTTTTCTTGCTTTGCCATACCAAGGAGCCCATGACGCAATCCCTTGCCTTGCCTTGCAATACCATGGTGCCTACGATGTCTTTCCTTTCCTTACCATTTTGCACTTAATGCTTCCACTTACGTGGCTTTGTATTACATGGTGCCCTTATTGCTTTGCCTTGCCTTGCCTACTCTTGACTTACCATGGTGCCCATGGTGCTTTGACATGCCTTTCCTTGCCTTGGTGACTTTATTGACTTGACTTTTCTTCTTTTGCCTTGCCTTAATTTACATAGTACCCACAGTGATTTTCCTGACTTCCCTTGCCTTACCATGGTGCCCATGGTGCTTTTCCTTGCCTTGTCTTGTTTTGCCATAGTGACTATGATTCCTTGCCTTGCCTTGCCTTGCCTTGCCTTACCATTTGCCCATGGTACCTTGCTTTGCCTTACCTTACCATGGTGCCTATGTTGCCTTATCTTCCCATTCCTTACCATGGTGTCCATGGTTCCTTTTATTGCCTTGCCCTGCATTATCTTGCTGCCCATGGTGCCTTTCCTTGTCTTACGTTGCCTTGCTTTGCATTTAACATGGAGCCTGTGGTGCCTTGACTTGCCTTGCCTTCCCTTTGCCTTATGCTGGTGCCAGTGGTGCCTTGCTTGGCCTTGGCTTACCTTGCTTTAGCTTGCTTTGCCTTGCCTTACCTTGCTTTGACTTGCCTTGCTATGCCATGCCTTGTTTTGCCTTACCATGGTGAATATGGTGCCTTGCCTTGTCATGCTGTGCCTTACAATGTTGCTCATTGTGCCTTTCCTTACCTTACCATGTTTGCATTGCCATGGTGTCCATGGTTCCTTGTCTTGCCTTATAAAGGTGCCCACTGTGAATTTCCTTGCTTTGCCGTGCTTTTCTTACCATGGTGCCCAATGTGCCTAGCCTTGACTATCTTATTATGATATTCATGGTGCCTTGCTTTGCCTGGCCTTGCCTTACCATGATGTCTATGATGCCTTGCATTGCCTTGCCTTGTATTCCATTACCAATGTGCCCATGGTGTTTTGCCAAGCCTTGCCTTGCCTTATTATAGTGTCCATCATGCCTTGCCTTGCCTTGCATTTCCTTTCCTTATCATGGTGTCCATTGTGCCTTGCCTTGCCTTACCATGCTTCCTAATATGCCTTGCCTTGCCTTCCCATGGTGCCCATGGTGCCTTGCCTTGCCTTGCCTTACCATGGTGTCCATGGTGCCTTGACTTAACTTGCATTGGCATACTATGGTCCCTATGATGCATTGCCTTACTATGATGCCCTTAGTTACTTGCCTTACCATGCCTTATCTTGATACTCATGGTGCCTTGTCTTGCCGTATTTTGCTTTACTATGGTGCCCATGGTGCTTTCTCTGGCCTTGACTTCCGTTATCATCGTGCCCAGGGTGCCATGATTGCCTTCACTTGCTTTGCTTTGCCTTACCAGGGTGTCTTGTATTGCTTTGCCTTACCATGGTGCACATGTTACCTTGGCTTGCCATGCCTTGCCTTAACATGTTGCCCATGGTGCATTGCATTGCCTTACCATCCCCTACCATAGTGCCCATGGGGATGTGCCTTGCCTTGCTTTACATTACCATGCTGCCCATGGTGCCTTGCCTTGTCGTTACTTCCCTTGCATTACCATGGTACCCATGGTGCTTTGCCTTGCTTTGCGTTGCCTTACCATGGGGCCCATGGTGGCTTGCTTTGCCATGACTTGCCTTACCATGATGCCCATGATGCTTAACCTTGCCTTACTTAACCATATGCCCATGGTGACTTGCCTTGTCTTTCATTCCTTTGCTTTACCATGATGAACATTCTTCCTTGCCTTTCCTTACCATGGTGCCCATAGTGCCTAGGTTTGACTTACCTTGCCATACAATTGTGCCCATGGTGCCTTGCCTTGCCTTGCCTTATATTGCCATACCATGATGCCTATGGTTCCTTGCATTGTATTACATTGTGTTGCCTTGCCTTAATTCTTTGCTTGTGGACAACTGCCTTGCTATGACTTAATTTGCCTTTCTCTTTCATGTTGTCCATGGTGCATGTCTAGCGGTGCCTTGCCTTACCTGAGTGCCCATGGTGCCTTACCTTTCCTTGCCTTACCAGAATGCATATGGTGCCTTTCTATGTCTTGCCTTGCCCTTCCATGGTGCACATGGCACCTTGCCTTGCATTGCCTTGCCTTGTCTTGCTTTACCAGTATGCTCACCATGCCTTGCCATGCCTTTACTTGATTTATTATGGTTCCTTGCCTTGCCGTGCATGGGTTTGCCTTACCATGTTGTCCATGGTGCCTTGCCTTGCCTTACCATGCTGCCCATGGTGCCTTGGCTTGCTTTGCCTTGCCTACCCACAGTGCCCATGGTGTCTTGCCTTGCATTCCCTTGCCTTAACAGGGTGGCCATGGTGTCTTGCCTTGTATTCCCTTGCCTTAACAGGGTGGCCATCGTGTCTTGCCTTGTCTTTCCTTACCTTGTCTTGCCTTGCCATGGTGTACACAGTGTATTCATATGCCTTGCTTTGCCTTTCCATGTTGCCAATTTTGCCTAGCCTTGCCTTCTCTTGCTGTGAACTACCATGGTGCCCATGGGAGTTTCTCTTGACTTGTGTTACCTGGGTGCCCATGGTGCATAGTCTTGCCTTGCCTTTCCTTACCATGTTGCCCTTGGTTCCTGACCTTGCCTTGCCCTACCATGTTGCCCATGGTGCCTTGCCTTTCCTTGCTTGAAATGCCATAGTGCCTGCGATGCCTTTCTTTTTCTTGTCTTGCCTTACCATGATGCCTATAATGCCTCAACTTTCTTTGCCTTGCCTTACCATGGTGCCCTCATTGCTTTGCCTTGCCTTGCCTCATCTTGACTTACCAGAGTGCACATGTTGCTTTGACATACCTTGATGTGCCTTAACCTGGTGAATTTGTTTTCTTTCCTTTCCTTGCTTTGCCTTGCCTCTCATTACATGATGTCCAAGGTGCATTTTCTTCACTTTCCTTATCTTAACACGGTGTCCACTGTGTTCCCTGCCTTACCAAGGTTCGAATGGCACCTTATTATGCCTTGCCCTACCTCTCCATTATGCCTGTGGTGCCATCCCTTTCCATGTCTTGCCTTGCCTTACAATGATGCCCATGCTGCCTTGCCTTGTCTTATGTAACCATGGTGTCCATTGGGCCATACCTTCCCTTGCCTTGTTTTTCCATGGTGCCTATGGTTCCTTGCCTTGTCTCGCTTTAACATGTTGTCCTGCCTTACTATTGTGCCTATGATGCCTTACCTTGCCGTGGTGCGCATGGTGAATTTTATTGCCTTGCCCTGCCTTACATGCTCCCTATGGTGCCTTGCCTTGCCTTACCTTGCCTAGCTTTGCATGACCATGGAGCCCATGGTACCTTGACTTGCCTTGCTTTCCCTTACCATGACTCGCATAGTACATTCCCTTTCATTGCTTGGCAATGCCTGCCTTCCCTTGGCTTACCATGGTGCCAGTGGTGCCTTTTCTTGCCTTGCCTTGTATTATCTTGCCTTACCTTGCCTTTCCATGCTTGCCTTGCTTTTCCTGACCATGGTGTCCATTGTTCCTTTCCTTGCCTTGCCATGTTTGCCTTACAATGGGTCCCATGGTTTCTTGACTTGCCTTGCCTTATCATGGTGCCCACTGTGAGTTTCCTTGCCTTGCTGTGATTTCCTTACCATGGTGTGCAATGTGCCTTGCATTGCCTTACCTTACCATAATGCTCATGGTGCCTTACCTTGCCTGGCTTTGCCTTACCATGATGCCTATGGTGCCTTGCATTGCCTTGCCTTGCCTTACCATGATGCCCATGGTGCCTTGACTTGTCTTCCATTGCCTTACCATGGTTCCCCTAGTGCCTTGCCTTGCCATGCCTTATCACAGTACTCCTGGTGCCTTGTCTTGCCTTGTTTTTCCTTATTATGGTGCCCGTGTTGCTTTGTCTTTCCTTTACTTTCATTAACATGGTGCCCTTGGTGCCATGCTCTCCTTGCCTTGCCTTTCTTTGCCTTACCATGGAGTCCAGGATGCCTTGAAGTGCTTTGCCTTACCATGGTGCACATGTTGGCTTGTCTTGCCATGCCTTACCTTAACATGTTGTCCATGGTGCATTGCATTGCCTTTCCCTCTCCTACCATAGTGCCTTGCTTTACTTTACCATGTTGCCCATTGTGCCTTGCCTAACAATCCTTCCCTTGCATTACCATGGTACCCATGATGCTTTGCCTTTCTTTGGCTTGTCTTAACATGGTACCCATGGTTGCTTGCATCGCCTTGACTTGACATAACATGATGCCCATGATTCCTTGTTTTGTCTTGCCTATCTATATGCCCATGGTGACTTGCCTTGCATTCCCTTGCTTTTCCATCATGCCCATGCTTCCTTGCTTTGCTTTTCCATGGTGCCCATAGTGCCTAGGCTTGCCTCAATTGACTTACAATGGTGCTTATGATGCCTTTACTTGCCTTGCCTTGCCATACCAGGGTGCCCATTTTGTCTTGGCTCTCCTTCACTTGCCTTTGCCTAGTTACCATTGTGCCTTGCCTTGCTTTACTTTCCCTTGCCTTACCAAGGTCCACATGGTGCCTTGCCTTGCCTAGCCATTCCTTGGTTCCCACGGTTCATTTTCTTACCTTGTGTTGCCTTGCTTTCCCATGGTTCCTGTGGTGAGTTGTGTTGCCTTGCCTTGCTTTGCATTGCTACAGTGATTATCATGTTTTGCCTTGCCTTGCCATGCGTTACAATGTTGCCCATGGTTCCTTGTGTCTCTTGTGTTTCCTTTCTTTACCATGGTGCCCATTTTCCCTTTACTTGCCTTGCCATGTTTGCCTTACCATTGTGCCCATGGTTCCTTGCTTGCCTTGCCTTATCCTGGTGCCAATTGTGAGTTTCCTTGCCTTGTCATGTTTCCTTACCATGGTGCCCATTTTGCCTTTACTTGCCTTGCCATGTTTGCCTTACCATAATGCTCATGGTTCCTTGCCTTGCCTGGCCTTGCCTTACCATGATTCCTGTGGTGTCTTTCATTGCCTTGCCTTGCCTTGTCTTCTCATGGTGCCCATGGTGCCTTGCCTTGACAGACCTTTCCTTACCATGGTTCCCATAGTGCCTTGTCTTTCCTTTCCTTGCCATACCATGGTGCCTATGATGCATTGCCTTACTATGATGCCCATAGTGACTTGCCTTGCCATGCCTTACCATGGTACCCATGCTGCCTTGCCTTGACTTGTTTGGACTTACTATGGTGGCCATGGTGTTTTGTCTTGACTTGACTCGCATTAACATAGTGCCCATGGTGCCATGCTTGCCTTGTCTTGCCTTGTTTTGCCTTGCCCTTGTGCCCAGGGTTCCTTGCATTGCTTTTCCTTACCATGGTGCACATTTTGCCCTTGACTTGCCATGTCTTGCCTTAACATGTTGCCCATGGTGCATTGCATTGCCTTACCTTCCACTACCATAGTGACCACTGGGACGTGCTTTGACTTGATTTACTTTACCATGCTGCTCATGGTGCCTTGCCTTGACGTGCCTTCCCTTGCATTACCGTGGTACCCATGGTGATTTCCCTTGTTTTGCCTTGCATTACCATGTAACCCATGGTGGCTTGCCTCGAAATGACTTGCCTTACCATGGTGCCCATTATGCCTTGACTTGCCTTGCCAAACCATATGCCCATGGTCACTTGACTTGCCTTTCATTTCCTTGCTTTACCATGGTGACCATGCTCAATTGCCTTGCCTTACTATGGTGCCAATAGTGCCTAGGCTTCCATGCATTTCCTTACAATGGTACCCATGGTGCCTTCCCTTGCCTTGCGTTGCCATACCATGATGTCAAAATGGGCTTGTCTCTCCTTTACTTGCCCTAGCCTGGTTCCCATTGTGTCTTGCTTTGCCTTACTTTTCATTGCCTTACCAGAGTTCCCATGGTGACTTGTTTTGCCTTTCCTTACCACAGGGCCTATTGTGCCTTGCCTTAACTTGCCTTTCATTTCCATGTTTCTCATGGTGAATGCCTTGAGGTGTCTTGCCTTACCTGTGTGCCCATGGTTCCTTGCCTTTCCTTGCCTTACGGGTTGGCACATGGTGCTTTTCTGTGGTTCATTATCCTACAATAGTGTCTATGGTACCTTGACTTGAATTGCCTTGCCTTGACTTGCTTTACCAATGTGCACATGGTGCCTTGCCACGACTTGCCTTTCCTTATGATGATGTCCATGATGCCTTGCCTCACCTTGCATGACTTTGCCTTACCATGGGTTCCAAGGTGCCTTGCCTTGCTTTATCATGTTGCTTATCATGCCTTGGCTTACCTTGCCTTGCATTCCCACAGTGTCCATGGTGTCTTGCCTTTCCTTCCCTTGCCTTAATATGGTGGCAACATGAATTCCCTTGCCTTTCTTTGCCTTGTCTTGCCTTGCCATTCACATCCTTTGCTTTGCCTTATCATGGTGCCCATATTATCTTGCCTTGTCTTGCCTAGCTGTGCCTTGCCTTATGATGGTGCACATGAGGCCCATGGTACCTTGCCTTTCCTTGCCATGCCTTACTATTGTGCCAATCATGCCTTGCTTTGTCTTGCCTTGCCTTACGATGGTACTCATGATGCCTTGCCTTGCCTTGCCTTCCCATTGTGCCCATGGTGCCCTGTTGTACCCTCCCTTACCATGGTGCCCATGGTGTCTTACCTTGCTTTTCCATGCCTTACCATGGTGCCCGTGGTGGGTTGCCTGGTCTTACATGCCATTGCTTTGCCTTGTGTAGCCTGGACTTCTCTTGCCTTGCCTTCCCTTGCCTTACCATTGTACCCATGGTTCCCTGTCATGCCTTTCCTTATCATGGGGCCTATAGTCCCTTGCCTTGCTTTGCCTTACCATGGTGGCAATGATACATTGGCTTCCATTGCCTTGCTTCACCTTGATACCCACGGAGCCTTGCATTGCCTTGCCTTGCATTGCCTTGTCTTAACATTATGCCCATGGAAAGCTGCCTTGTCTTGCTGTAAATTGTCTTCAACTTCTATGTTGCCCATGGTGCATGCCTTGCTGTGTGTTGCCTTACCAGGGTGTCCATGTTGCCTTGCCTTTCTTTGCCTTACCGAGGGCATATGGTGCCTTCCCAGGGATTGCCTTTCCCTACCCTGGTGCCCATGACACCTTGTCTTGCATTGCCTTGCCTTGTCTTGCTTTACCAATTTGCCCATGGTGCCTTGCCATGACTTGACTTGCCTTATTATGGTTCCCATGGTGCCTTGCCTTGCTTTGAATGGATTTCCCTTATCATGTTGTGCATGGCACATTGCTTTGCCTTACTATGCTGCCCGTGGTGCCTTGACTTGCCTTGCCTTGCCTTGCCTTACAATGGTGCACATAGTGCCTTGCATTGACTTTCCTTGCATTACTTTACCTTAACGTTGTCCCCATTGAGAGCTTGGTTGCCTTGCTCTAACTTGCCTTTCACTTCTCTGTTGCCCATGGTTCATGCCTTGACGTGCCTAGCTTTACCTGGTTGCCTATTATGGCTCGCCTTTTCTTGCATTGCCAGAAAGCATATGGTGCCTTTCCGGCACTTGCCTTGCTCTACCATGGTGTACATGGCATCATGACTTGCATTGTCTTGTCTTGTTTGGCTTTACCATTATGCCCATGGTGCCTTGCTTCACCTTGCCTTGCCTTATGATGGTGCACATTGTGCCTTGCCTTGCTTTGCATGGCCATGCATTACCATGGTATTCATTGTGCCTTGCCTTGCCTTACCATGCTGAACATGGTGCCCTGGTTTGCCTTGCCTTGCCTTCTTACCGTGCCCATGGTGTCTTCCCTTGCCTTCCCTTCCCTTACCATGGTTGCCTTGGTGCCTTGCCTTGTCTTTCCTTGCCATGGTGTCCATTCTGCATTCTCATGCCTTGCTTTGAATTTCCATGTTGCTAATTGTGTTTTGTCTTGACTTGCCTTGCTCTACTTTAACGTAGTGCCCATCGTCCTTTTTCTTGTCTTGCATTACCATGGTGCACAAGGTGCCTTGCCTTTCCTTACAATGTTGTCCATGGTGCCTTGTCTTGCCTTGCCTTATCATTGCACTCATGGTGCATTGACTTGCCTTGCCTTGTATACCATGATGCCTACGATGCCTTTCTTTGCTTGCCGTGCCTTACAGTGGTGCCCATAATGCCTTGAGTTGCATTGCCTTGCCTTACCATGATGCCATTATTAACTTGACTTGCCTTACCTATTGTTGACTTACCAGGGTGCCCATGGTGCTTTGACATGCCTTGACTTGCTTTACTATGGTGACTTTGTTTGCCTTGCCTTTCCTTACAATGTTGTCCATGGTGCCTTACCTTCCCTTGCCTTACCATGGTACCCAAGGAACATTGCCTTGCCTTGCCTTGCTATACTATGGTGCCTACGATGCCTTTCCTTGCTTGCCTTGCTTTACCATGCTTCCCATAATGCCTTGAGTTGCATTGCCTTGCTTACCATTATTGCCTTGCCTTGCCTTATGTATTCTTGACTTACCAGGGTGTCCATGGTGCTTTGACTTGCTTTACCATGGTGACTTCATTGCCTTATCTTTCCTTGCTTTGCCTTACTTTCCTTTATAAGGTGTTCACTGTGTATTTTCCTGCCTTTCTTTGCCTTACCATGGTGCCCATGGTGTCTCACATTGCCTTACCTTGCCATGGTGCCCATGGTGCCTTAACATGCATCGCCATGCCTCTCTATTGTGCCCATGGTTTCTTCCCTTGCCATGTCTTGCCATGCCTTACCATGGTGCCATGCCTTGCTTTGGTTACCTTGATGCTCATGGTGCCTTGCCTTGCCTTGCCTTGTTTTACTAAGTTGCCTTTGGACCTTTGCCTTGCCTTGCCTTGATTTAACATGTTCCCCATGGGGCCTTGCCTTGCCTAGCCTTGCCATACCATGACACCTACATTGCCTTACCTACCCTTCCCTTATAGTGTTGTCCACATTGACTTTTACTGCCTTGCCCTACTTTACAATGCTGCCCATGGTTCCTTGCCTTGCCTTGCCTTGCCTTGCCTTGCCATACAATGGTTTCCATGGTTAATTTAATTGCCTTTCATTGCCTTCATTTCCCATGGTTTCCATGGCAAATTGTGTTGCCTTGCCTTGCCTTGCTTTGCATTACCACGGTGCTTATGATGTTTTGCCTCGCTGATCCATGTGTTACAATGTTACCTATGGTGCCTTCTGTTGCTTTGCATTGCCTTTCCGTACCATGGTGCCCATGGTGCATTTACTTGCCTTACCTTGCCTTACAGGGTTCCCATGTTGTCTTGCCTTGCCTTGCCTTGCTGTGTCTTGCTTTACGATGGTGACCATGCTACCCATGGTACTTTGCCTTTCCATGCCATGCCTTACTATGGAGCTAATGGTGCCTTGATTTGTCTTGCCTTTTCGTAACATGGTACCCTTGGTGCCTTGCCTTCCTTGCCTTCCCATATTTGCCCATGGTGCCTTGCCTTGCCTTCCCATTGTGCACATGGTTCCCCGTCATGCCCTCCCTTACCATGGTGCCCATGCTGCCTTTCTTTACTTTTCCCTGCTTTGCCATGGTGCCCATGGTGACTTCCTTGCCTTACCATTGATTGCTTTGCCTTGCCTTGTCTTGCCTTCTCTTGTCGTGCCTTACCTAATAATTGTAATGATGATTTCTTTCCTTGCCTTGCCTTACCACAGGGCCTAGAGTGCCTTGCCTGGTTTTGCGTTATAGTGGCTCCTATGGTGCCTTGCCTTGCCTTGCCTTGAAGTGGTGCCTTGCCTTGCCTTGCCTTGCATCGCCATACTACAATGCCCATGGTGGCTTGCCTCTCCTTTATTTGCCTTAGCCAGGTTCCCATTATACCTTGCCTTACATTTCTTTCCCTTGCCTTACCAAAGTTCCCATGGTGCCTTGAGTTGCCTTGCCTTTCTATATCATGGTTTCCATGGTTAATTAATTTTCTTGTGGTGCCTTGTTTCCCATGGTTCCCATGGCAAGCTGTGTTGCCTTGACTTGCTTCACATTACTGCAGTGAATATGGTGTATTCCCTTGCTTTGCCGTATGTTACCATGTAGCCCATGATGCCTTCTGTTGCCTTGCATTGCCTTTCCTTACCATGATGCTCAAGGTGCCTTCATTTGCCATGCCTTGCCCTCTCATAGTGCCCATGTTATCTGACCATGCCTTCCCTTACTATGGTGCCCATGCTGCCCATGTTGCCTTGCCTTTCCTTGCCATGACTTAGTATTGAGTAAACTATGCCTTACTTTGTCTTGCCTTGCCTTACCATGGTGTCTATGGTGCCTTCCCTTGCCTTGTCTTCCCATTGTGCCCATGGTGCCCTGTCATACCCTAACTTACCATGGTGATTATGGTGCCATACTTTACCTTTCCCTGCCTTACCATGGTGCCCATGGTGGCATTTCTTGACTTACCTTTCATTGCCTTGCCTTGCCTTGACTTGTGTTCTCTTGCCTTGCCATGCCATATCATTCTATCCATAGTTCCTTGCCTTGTTTTCCTTACCACGGTGACTATAGTGCCTTAACTTGCCTTCCCTTTCCTTACCTTGGTGACCATGGTGCTTTCCCTTGCCTTTTGTTGCCTTGTCTTGTCTTGCCATGGTGTCCATGGTGCATTCTCGTGCATTGCTTCGCATTTCCATGTTGCCAGTTGTCTCTTGCCTTGCCTTGCCTTGCTCTACCTTAACATGGTGCCCACGGTCCTCGGTCTTGGCTTGCATTACAATGGTGTCCATGATATCATGACTTGCCTTGCCTTACCATGTTGCCCTTGCCACCTTGCTTTCCTAGCATTATCAGGTTGCCCATGGTGCCTTGCATTTCCTTGCCTTACTATGGTGCCCATGGCACCTTGCCTTGCCATTCCATGATGCCTATTCCTTGCCTTGCCTAATCATGGTGGCCATGGTGCCTTGCATTGCCTTACCTTAACTTTGTGCCTGGCTTGGAGATGGAGAGCTGACATGCCATGCCATGCCATAAATTGCCTTCCACTTCCATTTTGGCCATGGTACATGCCTTACCATGCCTTGCCTTACCCAGGAGCCCATGGAGCCTTGCCTCTTCTTGCCTTACCAGGGGGCACATGATGCATTTCCATGGCTTGCCATTCCCTATCATGGTGCCCATGGCACCTTGCCTTGCATTGCTTTACCTTGTCTTTCTTTACCAATTTCCCCATGGTACCTTGCCATGACTTGCCTTGCTTTATGATGATGCCCATGGTGCATTGCCTTGCTTTGCAAGACACAGAAAGGCAAGGCAAGGCAAGACAACATGGGCACCATGATATAGCAAAGCAAGGAAAATAAAGGCACCATGGGAACCATGGTAAGGAAAGGCAATGTAAGGCAACACAAGGCACCATAGGCAACATGAAAATGCATGGCAAGACAGAGCAAAACATCATAATAACCATGGTAATGCAAAGCAAGACAAGGCAACGCAATTGGCCATGGGAACCTTGGGAAAGCAATTCAACACAAGGCAAGGAAATGAACCATGGAAACAGTGGTATGGCAAAGTAAGTCACCATGGGAATTTTGGTAAGGCAAAGAAAATTAAGGCAAAGCAAGGCACAATTGGAACAAGGCTAAGGTAATTAAAGGAGTGGCAAGCCACCATGGGCACTGGCTTATGGCAACACAAGGCAAGGCAAGGAAAGGCATCATGGGCACCATTGCAAGGCAAAGTAAGGCAAGCCAAGTCACTATGGACATCATGGTAAGGCAAGGCAAGGGATCAAGGGTAAAATGGTAAAGCAAAGGAATGCAAGGCAACGCAAGTCACTATGGGCATTTGGTTAGATAAAGCAAGGCATCATAGGCACCATGGTAAGAACAGTCAAGGTGAGTCAAGCCACCATGGGAACCAGGGTAAGCCAAGGCAAAGGAAGGCCAAGCATCATGGATGCCATGGTAATGCAAGGGAAGGGACAGCAAGGCAGAGCACCATGGGCAGTACAGAAACATAAAGCATGTAAAGGCATGTCCTATTGGGCACTATGGTAGTGGAAGGTAAGGGAATGCTATGCACCATGGGCAACATGTAAAGGCAAGGCATTGCAAAGCGAGGTAACATGGTAAGGCAAAGCAAGGCAAGGCAAGAAAGACACCATGGATACCACTTTTATGCAAGTCAAGCCTAGACAATTCACCTTGGGCACAATGGTAAGGCAAGGCAAGGAAAAGCAACGCCCCACTGGTACAATAGTAAGTTATGGCATCTAAAGGCAAGACAAATGGGCAGCATGGGCACCATCATAAGGAAAGACACACAGGAAAGGCATAGTAAGACAATATGGAGAATATGAAATGGCAGAGCAAGGCAAGAAAAGGCACCATGGGCATCATTTTAAGGAAAGAAAATGCAATGCAACACAAGGCACCATGAGCAACAAGGTAAGGCAAGGCAAGGCAAAGACACATTGGACACCATGGTAAGGAAAGCATGGCAAGGCAAGGAAACTCACAATGGGCACCAAGATAAGGCAAGGCAAGGAACAATGGGCACCATGGTAAGGCAAACATGGCAAGTCAAGGAAAGGCAAAATGGGCACCATGTTAAGGCAATTCACGGCTACACAGCACACCATATTCACAATGGTAAGGCATAGAAAGGCAAGGCATGGGAAGGCAAGGCAAATCCAATTAAGGCAAGGCAAGGCAAGGCAAGGCACCACTGGCCCCATTGTAAGGCAAGGAAAGACATGGCAAGGGAAGGAACCATGGGCACAATGGAGAGGGAAGGCAAGGCATGGTAAGGCATGATGAGCACTACAGTAAGGTGGGACAATGCAAGACACAGTGGGTACCATGGTAAGTCATGGAAAAGTCAGGAAAAGGCACTGTGGGCACCATGTAAAGGAAGGCAAGGCAAAGCAAGGAAAGGCAAGGTAACAAAGTCAGCATGGTAAGGCAAGGCAAGAAATGTCAAAGCACCATGGACACCATGATAAGTAAAGACTAGGCAAAACAAGGCAAGGCAATGAAATAAGGGCACCATGGTAAGGCAAGGTAATGCAAGTAGAGACATTATGGGCACCACAGTAAGGCAAGGCAAGGAAAGGAAAGGCATCGTAGGCAACATGGTATGGCATCATGGTAAGGTAAGGCAAGACAAATCAAGGCAACATTGGCACAAATGGCATGGCAAAGAAAGGCAAAACATCATTAACAGCATGGACACCATCATAAGGCAATGCACAGCATGTCAAGGCAAGACAATACAACATAGACACCATGATAAGGCATGGACAGACAAGTAAGGGCACCATGGGCACCATGGTAAGGAAAGGCAATGCAAGGCAACACAAGGCACCATGTGCAACATGGTAACACATGGCAAGGCAAGGGAAAACACCATAAACTCTGCGGTAATTCAAAGCAAGGCAAGGCAATGCAATTCACCATGGGAACCATTGGAAAGCAAGGCAATGCAGGCAAGGAAATTAACCATGGAAACCATGGTATGGCAAGAAAAGGCAAGGCAAGTCACCATGGGAACCTTGATAAGACAAGGGAAAGTAAGGCAAGGCAAGGCAAAGCACAATGGGAGCCAGGCTAAGGCAACTGAAGGAGAGGAAAGCCACAATTGGCACCGTGATATGGCAACACAAGAAAAGGCAAGGTGCCATGGGCACCATTGTAAGGCAAGATAAGGCAAGCCTAGGCACTATGAGCACCATGGTAAGAAGGCAATGCAGCATGTTCACTATGGTAAAGCAAGGGAATGCAAGGCAAGGCAAATCAACATAGGCGCATGTTTAGGCAAGGAAAGAAAAGGCTTCATGTTGAGGATGTTAAAGCATGTCAAGGTGAGGCAAGTCACCATGGGCCCCATGGTAAGTCAAGGCAAAGCAAGGCAAAGCACCATGGGTACCATGATAATGCAAGGGAAGACACGGCTATGCAAAGCACCATGTGCAGCATGGTAAGGTAAAGCAAGGCAAGGCATGTCCCAGTGGGGTCTATGGTAGGGGAAGGTAAGTTAATGCAATTTACCATGAGCCGTATGTTAAGAAAAGGCATGGCGAGGGAGGGCAACATGTGCACCATAGTAAGGTAAAGCAATACAAGGCACCCTGGGCACAATTGTAAGGAAATGCAAGGTAAAGAAAGGCAAGCATGACACCATGGGCAGCATTTTAATGGATGTCAAGGAAAGAGGAAGCACCATGGGCATCATAGAAAGGCAAAACAAGCCAAGGCACCATGTGTACCATGGTAAGTCATGGCAAGGTAAGGTACTATGGGCATCATAGTAAGGCAATGCAATATAAGCACCATGATATAGCTAATGAAGGGAAGTCAAGGAACCATGGACAACATGGTAAGTAAAGAGATGGCAAGGCATGGCACCATCGCAACATGGTAAAGAAAGGGAAGGCAACGCAAGGCACCATGGGCACCATGGTAACGTAAGGCAAGACAAAAAACCATGGGCACTATTTTAAGGCAGAACATGGAAAGGTAAGGGAAGGCACAATTGGAAACATGGAAATCAAAGCAAGACAAGTGAATGCCCCATGGACACCATAGCAAGGCAAGGCACCATGGCCAAAATGGTAAGGCAAGGAAAGGGAAGACAAGACACCCTGGGCACTTTGGGAAGGCAAGGCAAGGCAAGCCAAGGCACCATGGGCAGCATGGTAAGGCACCATGTACACCATGGTAAAACAAGGACATGCAAGGCAAAGGAAGGCACCATGGGCACCATCATAAGGCAAGGCTAGGTGTGGCAAGGTGCCAAGGGCACATTGGTAAAGTAAAGGTAAGGTAATGCAAGGCAAGGCCATCCACGTAAATGCACCACTTGTCCCCTGGTAAGGCAAGAATGTACAAGGCACCATGGGCACCCATATAAGGCAAGGCATGCACCGTGGTCAACATGGAAGTGGAAGGCAAGTTAAGGCAAGGCAAGGCAAGCAGCTCCCATGGGCACAAAGTTAAGGCAAGGCAACTCAAGGCAAGGCAATGTATGGCATCATTGGCACCATAGTAAAGTAAGGCAAGGCATGACAAGGGATCATAGACAACATGGTCAGGCAAATTAAGGCATGACAAAGTAGCTCTCCATGGGCACAATATTAAGACAAGGGAATGCAAGGCAAGACCATGCAAGGCACCATGGGCACCATGGTAAGGCAAAGCAAGGCAAAGCACTATGGATACCATGGTGATGCAAGGGAAGGTATGGCGAGGCAATGCACCATGGACAGCATGGTAAGGTAAAGCAAAGCAAGACATGTGCCTATGGGCACTATGGTAGAGGAAGGCAAGGCAATGCAAGGCACCATGGGAAACATATTAAGGCAAGGCATGGCAAGGCAAGGCATCATGTGCACCATGGTTAGGCAAAGCAATGCGAGGCTTCCTGGGCTCAATGGTAAGTGTAATCAAGACAAGGCAAAGCGAGCATGACACCATGGGCACCATGTTAATGCATGTCAAGGCAAGACAAAGCACCATGGACACTGTATTAAGGCAAAACAAAGAAAGATAAGGAACCATTGGTATTATGGTAAGGCATGGAATGGCAAGGTACTATGGCATTATAGTAAGGCAATGCAACATAGGCACCATAGTATGGCAAGGCAAGGCAAGTCAAGGCACCATGGGCACCATGATAAGGCAAGAGAAGGCAAGGCAAGAGCCCATGGGCCACATGGTAAGGCAAGGCACCATGGGCACCATGGTAATGCAAGGCAATACAAAGGACCATGAGCATCATGTTAAGGCAGAGCAAGGCAAGGCAATTCAAGGCACAATTGGCAACATGGAAAGCAAAGCAAGACATGTAAATGCACCATGGACACTATGTTAAGGCAGGAGGAGATAAGGAAAGGCACCATGACCACCTTGGTAAGGCAAGGGAAGGTAAAGCAAGACACCATGGGCACTGTGGGAAGCCAATGCAAGGCAAACCAAGGTCCCATGGGCAGCATGGTAAGTCAAGACAATTCATCATGTACACCATGGTAATGCAAGGCCATGCAAGGCAAGACAAGGCACTATGGCACCATCATAAGGCAAAGCAAGGCGTCACAAGGCAACTTTGGCACAGTGGTAAAGCAAACAATATAAGGCATTGCAAGGCAAGGTAACTCGAGCACCATTGTAGGGAAGCGACGTGAGCAAGCCACGGAGAGGCAACATGTGACCCCTGAAAAGGCAAATAAAGGTAAGGCACCATGGGAACACAGGTAAGGAAAGGCACGACAATACGTGTACCATGGGAAACGTGGAAGAGGAAGGCAAGTTAAGGCAAGGAAAAGCAGCTCTCCATTGGTACAACGTTAAGATAAGGCAACATAAGTCATGGCAAGCCAAGACACAATAGGAACCATGGAAGGCAAAGGTGGGTAAATCACTATAGGCACTATGGTAAGGCAAGGCAAGGCAAAGAACCATGGCTACAATAGTAAGGCAAGGCAAGGGAAGGCAAGACAAGACAATGACTGTGAAGGCAATGCAAGTAGCCATGGGCACCTTGTTAAGACAGAGAAAGGCAAGTTAAGTCACCAAGGGCACCATGGTAAGTATGCCATGACATGGCACCATGTGCAAAATGGGAAGGCAAGGCAAGGTAAGAAACCATGGGCACAATGGGAAGGCAAGGCAAGGCACCATGGGCCCCACGGTAAGGTAAGGTAAGACAAAACAAGGCACTATTGGCACAATAGTGCCTTTCGAAGAAAGGCAAGGGACCATTGGCAGCATGGGCACCATCATAACGCAAGAAATATCAAGGCAAGGCAAGGCAAGACAAGACAACATGTGCACCCTGATAAGGCAAGGCAAGCCAAGGCAAGGCAAGTAAAAGCACCATGGGCACCATGGTAAGGAAAGGCAATGCACAGCAAAAGAAGGCACCATAGACAACATGGTGATGCATAGTTAGGCTAGGCAAAATACCATATCAATGAGGTAATGCAAAGTAAGGCAAGGCAACGCAATTCGCCATGGGAACTATGGTAAACAAGGCAACGCAAGGCAAGGAAATGAACCATAGCAACTGTGCTATGGCAAGTCAACCAAGGCACCATGGAATCATTAGTAAGTCAAGCGAAAGTAGGGAAAGTCAAGGCACAATGGAAACCTGGCTAAGGTAAGTAAAGGAGAGGCAAGCCACCATAGGCACCATGGTATGGCAACCCAAATGCAAGACAAGACACCATGGGTACTATTAATAAGACAAGGTAAAGCAAGCCTAGGAACTATGGAGACCATGGTAAGGCAAAGCAAGAGAGCATGGAAAACATGGTAAAGCAAGGTAATGCAGGCAAGGCACGTCACCACGGGCATATCGTTTGCTAGTCAAGGCAAGACAAAGCACCATGGGCACCATAGTAAGGCAAAACAGGACAAGTCAAGGCACCATGGGTACTATGGTAAAGCATGGCAAGGCACGGGACTGTGGACATTATAGCAAGGTAATGTAACATAGACACCATATTATGGCAAGGCAAGGCACCAAGGGCACCATTGTAAGGCAAGGGAAGGCAAGGAAAGGCACCATGGGTACCATGGTAAGGCATGGCAAGGCAAGGGACTATGGGCATTATAGTAAGGCAATGCATCACAGCATCATAGACACCATGTTATGGCAAGGCAAAGCAAGTCAAGGCACCAAGGGCACCATTGTAAGGCAAGGGAAGGCAAGACAATGCAATGCAATATAGGCATTACAGTAAGTAAAGGCCAGGCAAGGCAAGACGCCAGTAGTATCATTTTAAGACAAGGCTAGGCAAGGCACATTGGACACCATGGTAAGGAAAGCACAGCAAGGCAAGGAAACTCACAATGGGCACCAAGATAAAGTAAGGCATGGCAAGCAAGTAACCATGGGCACCATGGTAAGGCAAACATAGCAAAGCAAGAAAAGACACAATGGACACCATGGTAAGGCAGGACATGGAAAGGGAAGATACCATACTGACTATGGTAAGGCAAAGCAAGACAAGGCAAGACAAGGCAAGGCAAAACACGGGAAGGCAAGGCAAGGCAAGGAACCATTTGCACCATGGTAAAGCATAACAAGGGAAGGCAAGGCAAAACAAGGGAAGGCAGGCATTGCAACGAAAGACAAGGGAATGTAATATGCGTACCATGGTAAGGAAGGCATGGCAACTCAAGGCATCATGGGCTCCATGGTAATGCAAAGCAAGGTAAGGTAAGGCAAGGCACCATGGGCATCATGGTGAGGCAGGGCAAGTCAATAAATGGCACCACGTGCACCACGGTAAGGCAAGGGAGTGTAAGGCAAGGCAAAGCAAAGTAAGGCAATGAAAGGTAAAGCAAGACAAGTCGTCATAGGCACCATGGTAAGGCAGGGAAAGGCAAGTCAAGGCACCATGGGCACCATGGTATGCAAGGGAAGACAAGGCAATGCACCTTGGACACTGTGGGAAGGCAAGGCAAGCAAGGCAATGCAAGTCACCTTAGGAATCATGGAAAGGCAAGGCCAGGCAATGCAAAGCACCATGAGTGTCATGGTAAGACAAAGCAAGGCAAGGCAATTTGGACACTATGGTAAGGAAAGCACGGCAAGCCAAGGAAACTCACAATGGGCACCATAATACGGCAAGGCAAGGAACCATGTGAACCATGGGAAGACAAAGCAAGACGAGTCAAGGAAAGACACAATGGGCATCATGGTAAGAAAGTCATGGCATGGCAAGGCACCATATTCAACATGGTAAGGCAAAGCAAGACAAAGCATGGCAAGGCAAAGGCACAGCAAGGTAAAACAAGACAAGGCACCACTAGCACCATGGTAAGGCAAAGCAAGGGAAGGCAGGCACTGTAAAACAAGGCAAGGGACGATGCTATGCATACCATGGTCAGGGAAGACAAGGTAAATCAAGGCACCATGGTCTCCATGATAATGCAAAGCAAGGCAAGGTAAGGCACCATGGGAAGCATGGTAATGAAGAGAAAAGGCAATAAAAAGCACCATTTTGCACCACAGTAAGTTCAGGGAAGGTAAGTTAACATAGTCACCATAGTAAGGCAAGGCATGGCAAGGTATCATGGGCAATATGATAAGGCGAGGCAAGGCAAGGAACCATAGGCACCATGATAAAACAAGGCAAGGCAAGACAAGGCACCATGGGGATCATGGTAACGTAAGGCAAGGCAAGGTACCATGGGACCATAGTAAAGCAAGTCAAGACATGGAAAGGGCAGGCACCATGGGCACAATGGAGAGGCAAGGCAAAACCTGGTAAGGCACCATGGGTATGATGGTAAGACGAGGCAATTCAATGCACAATGGGCACTATGGTAAGGCCAGTAAAGTCAGGAAAAGGCACTGTGGGCACCATGTGAAGGAAGGCAAGGCAAAGCAAGGAAATGCAAGGCAACAAAGTCACCTAGTAAGACAAGGGAAGGCATTTCAAAGCACCATGGGCACCCTGGTAAGTCAAGATTAGGCAAAGCGGGACAAGGCAATAAGGGCTCCATGTTAAGGCAAGTTAATGCAAGTCAAGGCATTATAGGAACCATGATAAGGCAAGGCAATGCAAGGAAAGCCATTGTAATCACCATGATATGGCAAGGCAAGGCAACATAGGCATCATGGTAAGGCAAGGCACCATGGGTAACATGGTAAGGAAAGACTATGCAAGGCAACACAAGGCACCATGGGCAACATTTTAACACATGGCAAGTCAAGACAAAACACCATAATCACTTGGGTAATGCAAAGAAAGACAAGGCAATGCAATTTGCCATGAGAACCATGGGAAAGTAAGGACACACAAGGCAAAGAAATGAACCATGGTAACCATGGTATGGAAAGAAAAGACAATTCATGGTACCATGGGAAAATTGGTAATGCAAGGGAAAGTAAGCCAAGGCGAGGAAAAATGTAAACCTGGCAAAGGCAAGGGAAGGACAGTCAAGCCACCACAGACACCATGGTATGGCCACTCAAGGAAAGGCAAGACACAATGCACACCATTGTAAGGCAAGGACAGTCAGGAAAATTCACAGTGGGCAACAGGTAAAGAAATACAAGGCAAAGCAAGGAAAGGCAAGGCAACAAAGTCACCACAGTAAGTAAGGCAATGCATGATAAAGCACCATGTCTTCCCTGGTAGGTCAAGACTAGGCAAGGCAAGTCAAGGCAAGACATTAAGGGAACCATGGTAAGGCAAGACAATGCAAATCGAGGCATTATGCCACCACGGTAAGGGAAGGCAAGGAAAGGAAAAGCATCATAGCACCAAGGAATGGTAAGGAAAGCAAAGGTGCCATGGGCACCATGGTAATGCAAGGCAAAGTAAGGCACCATGGGCAACAGGTTAAAGCATGTCAAGACAAGGTACCATATGCAACATGGTAAGGCAAGGCAAGGTAAAACACCATGGGCACCATGATAGTGCAAGGCAAGACAAAGGACCACGGGAATCATGTGAAGGCAGAACAGGGAAAGGCAAGGCAAGAAAAGGCACAATAGGCAACATGGAAAGGAAAGGAAAGACATGTGAATGCACCATGTATACCATGGCAAGGCAAGAAAAGGCAAGGCAAGGAAAGGAAAGGCACCATGGCCACCATGGAAAGGCAAAACAAGGCATGTGAATGCACCATTGACACCATGGCAAGGCAAGACAAGGCAAGGAAAGACAAGAAAAGGCACCATGGGCACCATGATAACGCAATGCAAGACAAAGGACCATCGGATCCATATTAAGGCAGAGCAAGGCAAGGTGAGGCAAGGCACAATTGGTAAAATGGAAAGGCAAAGCAAGGCATGTGAATGAACCAAGGACGCCATGGCAAGGCAAGACAAGGCAAGGGAAATCAAGGCAAGACACCACTTGCACTGTGTGAAGGCCAGGCAAGGCAAACCAAGGCACCATGGGCATCATTGTAAGGCAAGGAAAGGCACCATGGACACCATGGTAGGGCAAGGCCATGCAAGGCAAGGCAAAACCCCATGGGCACCATAATAAGGCAAGGCAAGGAGTGGCAAGGAACCATGGACACATTGGTAAAGCAAGACAAAGCAAAGTAATGCAAGGCAAGATGCCATAGACACCATGGTAGGGTGAGGTAAGCCATAGAAAGGCACCATGTGCCCCCTGGTAAGGAAAGGAAAGGCAAGGCTCCATGCGCTATCAGGTAAGGCAAGGCATGGCAAGATATGCACCCTGGTGAATATGGAAGTTGAATGCAAGTTAAAGCAAGGCAAGGCAGCCCTACATGGGCACATCATTAATGCAAGTCACCGCAAGGCAAGGCAATGCAAGACAAAATGAGCACCATGGTAAGGCAAGGCAAGGCAAGCCAAGGCACCATAAGCACCATGGTAAGGCAAAGCAAGGTAAGACAAGGCAAGCATGGCATGATGGGGACCATGTTAATGCATGTCAAGGCAAGACAAGTTCCCATGATCACCATAGTAAGTCAAAGCAAGACAAGCCAAGGCAATATGGGTATCATGGTAAGGTATGGGAAGGCAAGGCATTATGGGCACCATAGTAAGGCATGGCAAGGCAAGGCATTAAGGGCATTATAGTAAGGCAATGCATCATAGTCACCATGGTATGGCAAGGCAAGACAAGTCAAGGAACCATGGGCATCAAGGTAAGGCCAGGGAATGCAAGGCAAGGTACCAAGGGCCATATGGTAAGGCAAAGCAAGGCAAGACACCATGGGAAACATGGTATGGAAATGCAAGGCAAGGCACCATGGTCACTATGGTAGCTCAAGGCAAGACAAAAGACCATGAGCACCATGTTAAGGCAGAACAAGTCAAGGCAAGGCAACATGGAAAGGCAGAGCAAGGCTTGTGAATGAACAAAGGACACCATGACAAGGCAAGACAAGTAATGTAACAGCAAGACATGGCACCAGGGTGACCATGGAAAGGAAAGAGAACACAAGGCAAGACACCATGGACATTGTGAGAAAGCAAGGCAAACCAAGGCACCAAGGGCAGCATGGTGAGGTAAGGCAAGGCACCATAGACATCATGGTAATGCGAGGCCTTGGAAGGCAAGGCAAGGCAAGGCACAATGGGCACCATACTAAGGGAAGGCAAGGCATGGCAAGTCACCATCAGCATATTGGTAAAGCAAGACAAGATAAGGCAATGCAAGGCAATGTGCCATGGGCATGATGGTAGATCATGTCAAGCCACTGGAAGGCACCATGTGCACACTGGTAAGGCAAGGAAAGGCAAATAACCATGGACACCCAGGTAAGAAAAATCAAGGCAAGGCATGCACCATGGGCAACGTTGAAGTGGACGGCAATTAAAGCAAGGTAAGGCAGCTCTCCATGGGCACAATATTTAGGCAAGGCAACTCAATGCAAGGCAATGCAAGGCACCATGGACACCATGGTAAGGCAAGGCAAGACATAGCAAGGGAGGCACTATGGGCACAATGGAGAGGAAAGGCAAGGAATGGTATAGCGCCATGGGCCCCATGGTAGGGAGAGGCAATGCAAGGAACCATGGGCACCATGTTAAGGCAATTAATGTCAGGAGAAAACACTGTGGGCCCATGTAAAGGAAGGCAAGGCAAATCAAGGAAAGGCAAGAATACAAAGTCAGCATGGTAAGAAAAGCAAGGCATGACAATGCAACATGGGCTCCCTGGTAACTCCGGGCTAGGCAAGGCAACTCAAGGCAAGGCAACTCAAGGCAAGGCAACTCAAGGCAAGGCAATAAGGGCACCGTGATAAGGCAAGGCAATACATGTCCAGGCAACACAGGCACTATGTATGGCAAGGCAAGAAACGAAAGTCATCATAGGCACCATGATATGGCAAGGCAAGGTAAGGAGCCAAGGGAATCATAGTAAGGCAAGGCAAGGCAAGCCACCATGGACAAAATTGCAAGGCAAGCCAAGGCAAGGCACCATTGGCAACATGTTAAAAAAAAGGCAGGGCAAGGCAAAGCAACATGGGCACCATGGTAACACAAGACAAGAAAACATACCATGGGCTCCATGTTAAGGCAGAGCAAGGCAAGGCAAGGCACAATTGGAATATGGAAAAGCAAAACAAGACATATAAATGCATGATGGACACTGTGACGAGATAAGACAAGGCATGGAAAGGCAAGGCAAGGCAAGGCACTGTGGAAACCATGGTAAGGCAAGAGAAAGCAAAACAAAACATCATGGCCACTGTTCGAAGGCATGGCAAGGCAAGCCAAGGCACCATGGGCAGCATGGTAAAGCATGGCAAGACACCATGGACACCAGGTAAAGCAAGACCATGAAAGGTAAGGCAAGGCACCATGGACACCATCATAAGGCAAGGCAAGGTGTGGCAAGACACCATGGACACATTGGTAAAGCAAATAAAAGGAAAGGTAATGCAAGGCAAGGTGTCATGGGCATTGTTGTAGGGCAAGACAAGCCACGGAAAGGCACCATTTTCCCCCTGGTAAGGTAAGGGAAGGCAAAGCACCATGGGCACCCAGGTAAGGCAAGGCACTGCAAGGCATGCACCATGGCCATCATGGAAGTTGAAGGCAAGTTAAGGCAAGGCAAGGCAGCTCTCCATAGTCACAACGTTAAGGCAAGGCAACGCAAGGCAAGGCAATGCAAAGCACCATGGACACCATGGTAAGGCAAAGCAAAGCAAGCCAAGGCACCATAGACACCATGGTAAAGCAAAGCAAGAAGGCACTATAGGCCCCATGGTAAAGCAAGGCAAGGCAAGGCAAGGATCCATGAGTACAATGATGATGGAAGGCAAAGCAAGGGAATGCAAGCAATGTAAGGCAAGGCAAGGCAATGCAAGGCAAGGCAAGGCAAGTCTCCATAGGCATCATGGTAATGCGAGGCAAGGCAAAGCACCTTGGGCACCATTGTAAGCAAAGCACAGCATAGCAAGGAAACTCACAATGGGCACCATGATAAGGGAAGGCAAGACAAGGAACCATGGTCATAATGGTAATTCAAACATGACAATTCAAGGAAAGGCACAATAGGCACCATGGTAAGCAATGAATATCAAGGTATGGCACCATATTAACATGGTAAGGCAGAGCAAGGTAAGGCACAGCAAGGAAATGTCAAACAAGGTAAGTCAAGGCAAGGCAAGGCACAACTGGCACCATGGTAAGGCAAGGCACAACTGGCACCATGGTAAGGCAAGGCAAGAGAAGGCAGGCACTGCAAATCAAAGCAGGGGAACGTACTATGCTTACCCTGGTAAGGGAAGGCAGGGCAAGTTCAGTCACCATGGGCTCCATGGTAATGCAAAGCAATGCAAGGTAAGGCATGGCAAGTTACCATGGGCAGTAAGGAAGTGGAAAGCATATTAAGGCAAGGTAAGGAAGCTCTCCATGGTCACAACATTAAGGCAAGGCAACGTAAGGCAAGGCAATGCAAGGCACCACAGACAAGGTGGTAAGGCAAAGCAAGGCAAGGCACTATAGGCATCATGGTAAGGCAAAGTAAGGCAAGGATCCATGGGTATAATAATAATGGAAGGCAATGCAAGGAAATGCAAACAATGCAGGGCAAGGCAAGATAATGCAATGCACGGCAAGGCAATTTGCCATGGGCACCATGGTAAGGCAAGGCAAGGCAAGGCACCTTGGAATCCATTGTAAGGAAAGCATGGCAAAGCAAAGAACTGCACAATGGGCACCATGATAAGGTAAGGCAAGGCAAGGAACCATAGGCACAATGGTAATGCAAACATGACAATTCAAGGAAAAGAATAATGGGCACCATGGTAAGCAAGATATATCAAGGCAAGACACAATATTGACATGGTAAGACAAAGCAAGGAAGGGCAAGGCAAGGAAAGGCAAAGCAAGGTAGGTCAAGTCAAGGCAAGGCAAGGCACACTGGCACCATGGTAAGGCAAGGCAAGGGAAGGCAGGCACGGCAAGGAAAGGCAAAGCAAGGTATGTCAAGGCAAGGCAAGGCAAGGCACAACTGGCACCATGGCAAGGCAAGGCAAGGGAAGGCAGGCACTGCACATCAATGCAAGGGAATGTGCTATGCATACCATGGTAAGAGAAAGCAAGGCAAGTCAAATAACCATAGGCTCCATGGTAATGCAAAGCAATGCAAGGTAAGGCAAGGCAAGGCAAGACACCACTGGCACTATGGTAAGGCAAGCAAAGGGAAGGAAGACACGGCCAAACAAGGCAAAGAACATACTATGCATACCATGGTAAGGGAAGGCAAGGTAAGTCAAGGCAGCATAGGCTCCATGGTAATGTAAAGTAAGGCAAGGTAAAGCATGGTAAGGCACCTTGGGTAGCATAGTAAGGCAGAGCAAGACAATAAAAGGCACCATGAGCATTATGGTAAGGCAAGGGAAGGTAAGGCAACTTAGGCACCATAGTAAGGCAAAGCAAGGCAAGGCAAGTCAAATCACCATGGGCAAATGGTAAGGCGAGGCAAGGCAAGGCAAGAAACCATAGACACCATAGTAAAACAAGGCAAAGCTTGTCAATGCTCCAAGGGCACCATGGTAACATAAGACAAGGCAAGGCACCATGGGCACCATGGTAAGACAAGGCAAGACAGCAAGGGAAAACAACATGTAGAACCATGGTAAGGCAAAGCAATGCAGGGCACCCTGGGCACCATGGTAAGGCAAAGAAAGGTAAGGAAAGCAAGGCACCAAGGGCACCATGTTAATGCAAGTCAAGGGAAGACAAAGCACCATAGGCACCATAGTAAGGCAAAACAAGGCAAGGCAAGGCACCGTGGGTACCATAGTAAGGCATGGCAAGGCAAGGAACTACGGGCATCATAGTAAGGCAATGAATCATAGATACCATGGTATGGCAAGGCATGGCACGTGAAAACACCATGGGCACAATGGTAAGGCAAGAGAATACAAGGCAAGGCATGATGGGCACAATGGGAACGTAAGGCAAGGCATGACAATGCAAGGCACCATACGCATAATGGTAAGGCAAGGCCAGGCAAGTCAAGGCACCGTGAGCATCGTAGTAAGGCAAGGCACATTGAGCACCAAGGTAAGAAAAGCATAGCAAGTCAGGGAAACTCTTAATGGGCACCATGATAAGGCAAAGCAAGGCAAGGAACCATAGGCACCATGGTAAGGCAAACATGGTAAGGCAAGGAAAGGGACAATGCACACCATGGTAAGGCATGGCATGGCAAGGTAAGGCACTATATTTACCATGATAAGGCAAAGCAAGGCATGGCACAGCAAGGCAAGGCAAACAAGGTAAGGCAAGGCAAGGGAAGCCAAGCCAAGGCATCACTGGCCAAATGGTAAGGCAAGGCAAGGGAAGGCAGGAACTGCAAAGCAAGGCAAGGGAACTTACTATGCTCATGGTAAGGAAAGGCAAGGCAAGTCAAGGCACAATGGGCACCATGATAATGAAAAGCAAGGCAAGATAAGGCAAGGCAAGGCACCATGGGCAGCACTGTAAGGCAAGGCAAGGAAATAAAAGGCACCATGGGCACCACAGTAAGACAAGGGAAGGTAAGGCAACATAGGCATCATGGCAAGAAAAGGCCAGGCCAGGCAAGGCAAAGCACCATAAGCATCTTGATAAGGCAAGGCAAGGCTAAATGGGTATCAGGGTAAGGAAAGCATGGAAAGGCAAGGAAACTCACAATGGGCACCCTTATAAGGCAAGCCAAGGGAAGGAATCATGGGCACCCTGGTGAGGCAAACATGGCAAAGCAAGGAAAGGTACGATAGACACCATGGTATTGCAAGGCATGGCAAGGCAAGGCACCATATTCACCATGGTAAGGCAAAAGAAGGGAATTAACGGCAAGGCAATGAAAAGCAAGATAAGGCACGGCAAGGTAAGGAAAAACACCACTGACACCATGGTATGGCAAGGCAAGGGAAAACAGTCACAACAAAGCAAGGCAAGGGAAGGTATCATGCATACCATGGTAAAGGAAGGAAAGGAAAGGCACCATGGGTAGCATCGTAAGGTAGGGCAAGGAAATAAAAGGCACCATGGGCACCACGATAAGGTAAGGGAAGATAAGGCAACACGGGCACCATGGTAAGGCAAGGCAAGGCAAAAAACCATGGGCAACATAGTAAGATGAGGCAAATCAGGGCAACGCAAGGAAACATAGGCATCTTTGTAAAACAAGGCAAGTCAAGTTAAGGGGCCATTGGCACCATGGTGACATAAGGCAAGGCAAGGCACCATTGACACCATGGTGAGGCAAGGCAACACATGGCAAGTTAAGGCACCATGTGCACATGGTAAGGCAAAACAAGGCATGGTAAGGTGCTATGAGTACCACAATAATACAAGGCAAGGCAAGGCACCGGGTAAGCCAAGGAATGTCAGAAAAATGCACTCTGTGCACCATGGAAAGGAAGGCAAAGCAAGGAAAGGCAAGGCAACAAAGTCACCATGGTAAGACAAGGCAAGGCATGCCAATGCACCATAGGCACCGTGGTAAGTCAAGACCAGGCAAAGCAAGGCAAGTCAAGGCAATAAAGTCCCCATAGTAAGACAAGGCAAGGCAAGGGAAGTAGAGGTATTATGTGCACCATAGTAAGGCAAGACAAGGGAAGGAAAGGAATCATAGGCCCCATGGTATGGCAAGGAAAGGCAAGGAAAGGCTGCAGGGGCACCATGGTATGGTCAAGAAAGGCAAGGCACCATGGGCAACAAGGTAAGGAAAGGCAAGGAAAGGTACCATGGGCAACAGGGTAAGGAATGGAAAGGTAACGCAAGGAACCATGGGCACAATGGTTACACAAGGCAAGGCAAAGGACTATGATCACCATTTTAAAGGAGGTAAAGACAAGGCAATGCAAGGCACAATTGGCAACATGGAAAGGCAAAGGAAGGTATTTGAATGCACCATGGACACCATGGCAAGGCAACACAAGGCCAGGAATGGCAAGGTAAGGCACCATGGCCAACATGGCAAGGCAAGGGAAGGCAAGGCAAGGCACCATGTGTCCTATGGGAAGGCAAGGCATGATGGACAGCATGGTAGGCAAGGCAAAGCACCATGGACACTATGATAAGGCAAGGTCATGCAAAGCAAGACATGCACCATGGGCAGCATCATTAGGCAAGGCCAGGTGTGGCAAGGCACCACAGGCACATTGGAAAAGCATGACCAGGTAATTTAATGCAAGACAAGGTGCCATGGGCACCATGGTAGGGCAAAGCAAGCCATGGAAAGGAACCATGTACCCTCTGGTAAGGCAAGGAAAGGAAACACACCATGGGCACACAGGTAAGGCAAGGCACAGCAAGGCATGAACCATGGCAACATGGAAGTGGAAGGCAAGTTAAGGCAAGGCAAGGCAGTTCTCCATAGGCACAAAGTTAAGGCAAGGCAACACATGGTAAGGCAATTCAAGCCACCATGGGCACCATGGTAAGTCAAGGCAAGACACAGCCCCATATGCACCATGGTAAGGCAAAGAAAGTCAAGGCACTGGAAGCACCATGGTAAGACAAGGCAAGGCTGTTTACCATGGGTACAATGGTAAGGCAAGGCAAGGCAAGAGAATGCAAGGTAAGGAAAAGCAATGAAATGTAAGGCAAGGCAAGATGCCAAGGGCACCACAGTAATGCAGGGAAAGGAAAGATAAGGCACAATGGGCACCATGGTAAGGAACGGCACAATAGGGCACTATGGGCACCATGGTAAGGCAAGGCAAGACAAAGTAAGGCACCATTGGCACAATAGTAAGGCATGGAAAGGAAACCCAAGGTAACACAAGGCACCATGGGCATCATGGTAATGCATGGCAAGGCAACTCAAAACAGCATAATCCCCATGGTAATGCAAACGAGGCAAGGCAATGCAATTCACCATGCGAACCGTGGGAAAGCAAGGCAATGAAAGGCAAGGAAAGGAACCATGGGAACCATGGTATGGCAAGGAAATGCAAGGCAAGACAACATGGGAAATTTGGTAAGGCAAGGGAAAGTAAGGCAAGGCAAGGCACAGTGGGAACCAGGCTAACCAAGTGAAGCAGAAGCAAGCCACCATATGCTCCATTGCATGCCAATGTAAGGCAAGGCAAGACACCATGGATACTGTTGTAAGGAAAGTTGAGGCAAGCCTAGGCACTATGGACATCATGGTAAGGCAAAGCAAGGGAGCATATGCACCATGGTAAAGCAAGGGAATGCAAGGCAAGGTAAGTCACCATGGATGTATGGTCAGGCAAGGCAAGGCAAGGCATAATGGGCACTATGGTAGGTAAAGGTAAGGCAATGCAATGCACCATGGGCAACATGTTAAGGCAAGGCATCGCGAGAAGGCAACATGCACCACGGCAATGCAAATCAATGCAAGGCACCCTGACCAACCTGGTAAGGCAAAGCAAGGCAATCATGGCATTATGGTCACAATGTTAATGCAAATCAAGGCAAGGCAAGGCAAGGCACCATGGGCACCATAGTAAGGTAAGGCAAGGAAAGGCACTATGGGCATAATAGAAAGGCAATGTGTCATAGGCATCAGGGTATGGCAAGTCAAGGAAAGGCAACTCAATGCACCATGGGCACAATGGTAAGGCAAAGGAAGGCAAGGCCAGGCACCAAGGGCAGCATGTTTAGGTAAAGCAAGGCAAAGCACCCCCCAGTGAGCACTGTGATAGGGGAATGTAAGGCAATGCAATGCACATTGGCAACAGGTTAAGGCAAGGATTGGCAAGGTAAGACAAATATGCCCCATGGTAAGGCAAAGCAATACAAGTGACCCTGAAAATGATGGTAAGGCAAAGCAAGGCAAGGCAAAAAAACATTTCACCATGTGCACCACGTTTATGCAAATCAAGGCAGGTGTGGCAAGGCAAGGCACTATGGACACAATAGTAAATCAATGCATCATAGGCACCATGGTATGACAAGGCAAGGAATGTCAAGGTACCTTTGGTACCATGGTAAAGTAAGGGAAGGCAAAGTAAGGCACCATGTGAACCCTGGGAAGGCAAGGCAAGCAAAGCAAGTCACAATAAGCATCATGGTAAGAAAAGGCCAGGTAAGACAAGACACCATGAGCATCATGGTAAGGCAAGGCACGGGAAGGCACATTGGGCACCATGGTAAGGAAAGCACAGCAAGGCAAGGAAACCTCAATGGGCAACATAATAAGGCAAGGCAAAGCAAGGAATCATGGGCACCATGGTAAAGCAAACATTGCAAGGAAAGGAAAGGCAACATATTCACCATTATAAGTCTAGGCATGGCAAGGAAAGGCAAAGCAAGGGAAGGCAATGCAAGGCAAGTCTCCAATGGCACCATGGTAAGGCAAGGCAAGGGAAGGCAGGCACTGCAAAACAAGGCAAGGGAACGTACAATGTGTATCATGGTAAGGGAAAGCAAGAAAATCAAGGCACCATGGCCTCCATGGTAATACAAAGAAAGGCAAGGTAAGGCAAAGCAAGGCATCATGGGTAGCATGGTAAAGCAGGACAAGGTAATTAAAGGTATCATGGGCACCACGGTAAGGCAAGGGAAGTAAAGCAAACATAGGCACCATGTTAAGGCACGGAAAGGCAAGGCGCCATTTGTAAAATGGTAAGGAATGGCAAGGGAAGGCACTATCAGCATCATAGTAAGGCAATGCATCACAGAAACCATGGTATGGCAAAGCAAGGCAAGTAAAGGCACCATGGACACCATGGTAAGGCAAGGGAAAGGCAAGGCATGGCAGCATTAGAAATATGGTAAGGCAAGGCAAGCAAAGACATCATACACCACATGGTAAGGCAAAGCAAGCCAAGTCACTATAGGCACCATGGTAAGGCAAGGCAAGGCAAGGAACCATGAGTACATTGGTAAGGCAAGGCAAGGCAAGAGAAGGCAAGGCAAGACAATGAACGTTAGGTCAAGTCAAGTCACCATGGGCACCATGGTAAGGTACAGAAAGGAAAGGTAAGGCACCATGGGCACCATAGTAAGTGATTGGATGACAGGGCACCATGGGCATAATGGGAAGGCAAGGTAAGGCAAGGCACCATGGGCACCATGGTAACACAAGGCAAGACAAAGGACCATAAGTACCATGATAAGGCAGAACAAAGCAATGCACAATTAGCAACGTGTAAATACAAAGCAAGGCATGTGAATGCAACATGGACACCATGGCAAGGTAAGACTAGGCAAGGAAAGGCAAGGCAATGCACTATGTCCACTGTGGTAAGGCAAGGAAATACAAGGCAAGACACCATGGACAATGTGGGAAGGCAAGGCAAGGCAAGCCAAGGCACCATGGGCAGCATAGTAAGACAAAGCAAGTAACTGTGGACACCGTGGGAAGGCAAGGCCATGTAAGGCAAGGCAAGGCACCTTGGGCACAATCATTTGGCAAGGCAAGGCACGGTAAGTTACCATAGGAACATTGATAAAGCAAGACACGACAAGGCAATGCAAGGCAAGGTGCCATTGGCACCATGGTAGGGCAAGGAAAGCCAAGGAAATGCACCATGTGCCCCTTGTAAGACAAGGAAAGGCAAGGCTCTATGGGCACCCAGTTAAGGCAAGGCACAGCAAGGCATGAACCATAAGCAACAAGGAAGTGGAAGACAAGTTAAGGGAAGGCAAGACAGCTCTCCATGGGCACAACATTAAGGCATGGCAATGCAAGGCAAGGCAATGCAGGGAACCATGGACACCATGGTAAGGAAAGGAAATGCAAGCCAAGGCACAACAAACATCATGGTAAGGCAAGGCAAGGCAAGGAAATATGGGTACAATGGTAAGGCAAGGCAAGGTAAGAGAAGGCAAAGCAAGACAAAGCAAGACAACGAAAGGTAAGGCAAGGCATGTCACCATGGGTACCATGGTAAGGAAGAGAAAGGCAAGGTAAGGCACCATGGACAACATGGTAAGGTAGGGCATGACACGGCACAAAGGATGCAAAGGGAAGGCAAGGAAAGGCAAGGCACCATGGGCACAATGGCAAGGCAAGGAAAGGCAAGACACCATGGGCACAATGGGAAGGCAAGGCAAGACAAAGCAAGGCACAATTTTCACAATACTAAGGCATGGCAGAGAAAGGCAAGGCACCATGCGTAGCATGGGCACCATTGTAAGGCAAGGCACAGCTAGGCAAGGCAAGGAGAGACGTCATAGTTACCATGATAATGCATGGCAAGGCAAGTGAAGTCACCATGGGCACCACTGTAAGTAAAGGCCATGCAAAGAAACACAAGGCACCATGGGCAATATGGTAATGCATGGCAAGGAATGACAAAGCATCGTAATTACTGTGGTAACGCAAATCAAGGAAAGGTGTTGCTATTCGCCATGGTAGCCATGGGAAAGCAAGGCAAGGAAATGAACCATGGAAAACATGGTATGGCAAGGCAATGCAAGGCAAGTTAAGGCACCATGGGAAAATTGGTAAGTCAAGGGACAGTAAGGCATGGCAAGGCATAATGAGAATCAGGCTAAGGCAAGTAAAGAAGTGGCAAGCCACTATGGGCACCATGGTATGGCAATGCAAGGCAAGTCAAGGCACCATGGGCACCATTGCAAGGCAATGTAAGGCAAGCCTAGACACTATGGGCATCATGGTAAGGCAAGTGAAGAGTGCATGGGAACCATTGTAAAGCAAGGAAATGCAATGCAAGGCAAGTCTCCATAGGCGTATGTTATAGCAAGGCAAGGCATGGAATCATGGGAACCATGGTAAGACAAGTCAAGGTGAGGAAAGACTTCATGGGGCTTATGGTAAGGCAAGGCAAACAAGGCAAAGCACAATGGCTACCAGGGTCATGCAAGTGAAGTCATGTCAATGCAAGGCACCATGGGCAGCATGGTAAGGTCAAGCAAGTCAAGTCACATCCCAATGGGCACTATGATAGTGGAAGGTAAGGCAATGCAATGCACCAGAGGGAACATGTTAAGGCAAGGCATGGTAAGGCAATACAACATGGGCTCCATGGTAAGGCAAAGTAACGGAAGGCACCCTGGGCACCATGTTAGGGCAAAGCAATTCAAGGCAAGGCAAGCATGGCATGATGGGCACTATGTTAATGCAAGTCAAGGCAAGACAAGGCATCATGGGCACGATAGTAAGTCAAAACAAGACAAGGCAAGGCACCATGGTTACCATGGTAAGGCATGGCAAAGCAATACACTATGGGCAACATAGTAACGCAATGCATATGATGCATCATATGCACCATGGTATGGTAAGGCAAGGCAAGGCAAGTCAAAGTACCTTAAGCACCATGATAAGGCAAGGGAATGCAAGGTAAGGCACCATGGGTGTCATGGGAAGGCAAGGCAATGCAAGGCACCATAGGCATCATGGTAAGGCAAGGCCAGGCAAGGCAAGGCACCATGAGCATCATGGTAAGGCAAGGCAAGGCAACGTACATAGAAACCATGATAAATAAAACATGGCAAGGCAATGAAACACACAATGAGCACCAGGAGAAGACAAGGAAAGTAAAGGCAAGGAACCATGGGCACCATGTTAAGGCAAGACATGGCAAGGAAATACACCATATTCACCATGGTGTGGCAAAGCAAGGCAAGACATGGATAGGTAAGACAAATCAATGTAAGGCAAGGCAAAGCAAGGCAAGACACCCCTGGCACCATGGTAATGCAACGCAAAAGAAAGCAGGCACTGCAAAGCAAGGCAAGGGAATGTGTTATGCGAACCATGATAGGAGAAGGAAGGCAAGCCAAAGCGCTATGGGCTCCATGGTAATGCAAAGCAAGGCAAGGTAATGCAAGGCAAGGCAAGGCACCATGGGCAGCATGGTAAGGCAGGGTAAAGCACTAAAAGACACAATGAGCTCCTCGGTAAGGCAATGGAAGATAAGGCAACATAGGTACAATGATAAGGAAAGGCAAAGCAAGGCACCATGGGCAACATGGTAAGGAAAGGCAGTTAAAAGTAAGGCATCATGTGCATCATGGTATTGCAAAGCATGCCAAATGACCATGGGCACCATGTCAAGGCAAAACAAGGTTAGGCAAGGCAAGCCAAGGCACAATTGGCAAGGGGCCATAGGCACACTGGTAAAACAAGGCAAGGAAAATTTCTATGGGCACCATGGTAATGGAAGAGAAGGGAAGGCATCATGGGCATCATGGTAAGGCATGACAGAACATGGCAAAGGAAGGCACCATGGGCACAATGGAGAGGCAACACAAGTCATACTAAAGCTCCATGGTCACCATGGTAAGGTGAGGCAATGTAAGGCACTTTGGGCAACATGATAATGCAAGGAAGGTCAGAAAAAGGCATTGTGTTCACCATGTAAAGGAAGGCAAGGCAAAGCAAGGAAAGGCAAGGCAACAAAGTCACCATGGAAAGTAAAGACAAAGCATGTCAAAGCACCGTGGGCACCCTGGTAAGTAAAGGCTAGGCAAAGCAAGGCAAAGCAAGGCAATACGGCCACCATAGTAAGGCAAGGCGATGGAAGTCGAGGCTTTATGGGCACCATGATAAGGCCAGGCAAGGAAAGAAAAGGCATCGTAGGCACCATGGTATGGCAGGGCAAGGTAATGTAAGCACCATGGTCAACATGGTAAGGAAAGGCAAAGTAAGGCACCATGGGCACCATGGTAATGCAAGGCATGCCAAAAGACCATGGGAAACATGTTAAGGCAAAACAAGGCTATGCAAAGCAAGGCAAGGCACAATTGGAAACACATAGAAAGGCAAAACAAGGCATGTGAATCTTCTATGGACACAATGGCAAGGCAAGACAAGGCAAGGAAAAGCAAGACAAGCCACTATTGCCACAATGATACAGCAAGGGAAGGCAAAGAAAGATACCATAGGCTTTGTGGGATGGAAAAGCAAGGCAAGTCAAAGCACCAAGGCCAGCATGGTAAGGCAAGGCAAGGCACCATGGACACCATGGTAAGGCAAGGCCATTCAAGGCAAAGCAAGGCAAGGCATTTAAGGCAAGGCAAGACATGGCAAGGCACCATGGGCACATTGGTAAAGCAAGACAAGGAAAGGCAATGCAAGGCAAGGTACCATTGGCAACATGGTAGGGCATGGCAAGCCATGAAAAGGCACAATGTGCCCCCTGGTGACGCAAGGAAAGGCAAAGCACCATGAGAACTCAGGTAAGGCAAGGCACAGCAAGGAATGCACCGTGGGCAACATGGAAGTGGAAGGGAAGTTAAGGCAAGGAAAGGAAACTCTCCATGGGCATAAAGTTAAGGCAAGGCAACGCTAGGCAAGGCAATGCAAGCCACCATTGGCACAATATTTTATCAGAGACTAGGATTGCATCTCCTGCTTTTTTATTTCTCTCCATTTGCTTAGTAAATCTTCCTCCATCCCTTTATTGTGAGCCTATTTGTATCCTTGCATGTGAGATGAGTTTCCTGGATACGGCACATTGATAGGTTTTGGCTTTTTATACAATTTGCCAGTCTATGTTTTCTGATTGGGGCATATATCCCATTTACATTTAAGGTTAATATTGTTATGTGTGAATTTGATTCTGCCATTTTGATGCTAGTTGGTTGTTTTGCCCATTAGTTGATGCAGTTTCTTCATTGTGTCAATGCTCTTTCCCATTTGGTACGTTTTTGGAGTGGTTGGTACTGGTTGCTCCTTTCTATGTTTAATGCTTCTTTCAGGATCTCTTGTAAAGCAGGCCTGGTGGTGATGAAATCTCTGAGTAATTGCTTGTTCATAAAAGATTTTATTTCTCCTTCAGTTATGAAACTTAGTTTGGTTGGATATGAAATCCTAGGTTGAAAATTCTTTTCTTTAAAGATGTTGAAGATTGGCCCCAACTCTCCTCTGGCTTGTAGGTTTCTGCTGAGAGATCAGCAGTGAATCTGATGGGCTTCCCTTTGTGGGTGACTCGATCTTTCTCTCTGGCTGCCGTCAGCATTTTTTCCTTCATTTCAACACTAGTGAATCTGATGATTATGTGCCTTGGGGTTACTCTTCTTGAGGAATATCTTTGTCATGTCCTCTGTATTTCCTGGACTTGAATATTGGCCTACCTTGCTAGGTTGGGGAAGTTTTCCTGGATAATATCCTGAAGAGTGTTTTTCAGCTTAGATGAATTCTCTCCATCACATTCAGGCACACGTATAAAACATTGATTAGGTCTTTTCACATAATTCCATCTTTCTTGGAGGCTTTGTTCATTTCTTTTTACTCTTTTTTTCTCTAATCTTGCCTTCTTGTTTTATTTCATTGAGTTGATCTTCGACCTCTTATATCCTTTCTTTTGCTTGGTCAGTTTGGCTATTGAAACTTGTGTATGCTTCATAAAGTTCTCATGTTGTGTTTTTCAGCTCCATCAATTCATGTATGTTTCTCTCTAAGCTATTTATTCTCGTTAGCATTTAATAAAACCTTTTTCAAAGGTTCTTAGTTTCTTTGCATTAGGTTAGAACATGTTCCTTTAGCTCATAAAAGTTTCTTATTACCCACCTTCTGAAGCCTGTTTCTGTCAATTCATCGGACTCATTCTCCATCCATCCTTGTTCCCTTGTTGGTGAGGAGTTGTAATCCCTTGGAGGAGGAGAGATGTTATGGTTTTTGGTGTTTTCATCATTTTTGCACTGGTTTCTTCCTATATTTGTGGATTTATTTACCTGTGGTCTTTGTAGTTGATGACTTTCAGTGGGGGTCTCTGAGTGGACGTCCTGTTTGTTGATGATGAAGTTATTTCTTTCTGTTTCTTAGTTTTCCTTTTAACAGTCAGGCCCCCTGCTGTAGGACTGCTGGAGGTCCACTCCAGACCCTGCTTGCCTCTGGCTCACCTGCAGTGGCTGAAGAACAGTGTGGGTTGCTGCCAGTTTCTTCTTCTGCTATCTTTGTCCCAAAAGGATACCTGCCAGATGTCAGTCTGAGCTCTCCTTTATGAAGTGACTCTTTGGATATATGGGGGTCAGAGAGCTGCTTGAGGAGACAGTCTATCCTTTATAGGAGTTCAGGTGCTGAGCTGTGAGCTCCGTTGTTCCATTCAGAGTTGCTGGGCAGGTACATTTAAGTCTGCTGCAGCAGAATTCATAACAGCCTTTTTTTCCCAGGTGCTCTGTCCTGTGAAGGTAGGCCTTTATTTATAAGTTTCTGTTGTGCTGCTGACTTTTTTCAGGGATGCCCTGCCCAGCGAGGAGGCAGCCTAGTCACAGTCTGCCAGCAGAAGGATTGCTGATCTGCTGTGAGCTCTGCCCAGCTGCCATGTGAACTTCCCTGCAGTCCTGTTTATAGGAGTATAGTTAGAACTGCCTTGGCAATGGTGACCTGCCTCTGTAATGGCAGACTCTCTCTGTAATGGCAGACTGCCTTGGTAATGGTGGGCAGCCTCAGTAATGGCAGACTGCCTCAGCTATGGTGGACCACCTCAGCAATGGTTGACTACCTCGGTAGTGGTAGACTGCCTCGGTAATTGTGGACGCCCCTCCCCCACAGAGTTGGATTGCCCTGGATTCAGCTGTGCTTACTGTGAAACTGTCAATACAGATCGCTTCAGATTGCTGGTGTTTGTGGGTGTGGGACCAGCCATGCCTGATCACCTGGCTCCCTGCCTTTTTTTTTTCCATTGAGAAGGCAACTCTCCTGGGCGTTCCAGTCACCAGTTGAAATGGCACCCGGATTTGTGTGAGTTCTTGTGCGAATACCCACTGGTATGGGTGAAACAGCCAGCTAGGGGCTGGTGGTGCTTTTTCACCTGGAATCTCCTGGCCTAGCTCCCTGTTTCAGTCCCCTTTTTTTCAGTTGAACAGGAGACTCTGTCTCCCAGGCATACCAGTCACCAGTTGAAAAGGTGCCTAGATTTGTGTGAGATTTTGTGCGGAGATCCACTGTGCTGGCTGAAACAGCTGCACTGGAGACCCTTTTCCCCCTGCAATCTCCTGGCCTGGCTCCCTGTTTCAGTCCCCTTTTTGTCAGTTGAATGGGCCACTCTGTCTCCCAGGCATTCCAGTTGCCTGTTGAAAAGGTGTCCAGATTTGTGTGAGATTTTGTGTGGAGACCAGCTGCACCAGCTGAAACAGCTGAGCTGGAGATTCGTGATGCTTTTTCACCCTGGAATATCCTGGCCTGGTTTTCTATTTCAGACCCCTTTTTATCAGTTAAATAGGTGACTCTGTCTCCCAGGTGCTCCAGTCACCAGATGAAACAGTGCCCAGACCCACGTGAGATTTTTGTGTGTGTGTGTGTGCAGAGACCTGCCACACAGGCCAAAACAGTTGCACTGGAGACCCATGGCACTCCTCTGCCCCGGAATTTCCTGGTCTGTGGGCAATAAAAATCCATCTGGAAATGCGGTGACCACTTACCCTCCATGCTATCACTGGGAGCTGCAATTCAGAGCTGCTCCTATTCTGCCATCTTGGATCCCCTCCTCGCTTTCTATCATTTTAAATCTTGCTTGTTCATGCAAAAATTTCAAGGTCGTTTCACTGTGGTAGTAAATATAAGCATTCTTTATTATTTAGACTGCTGCATACCTTTTTTGGAAAAATCACTTGGTCTATTCATAGATAGTTAACTTATTTGTAATCATTTGCTTAAAATATTTCTGCAAGAAATATGGTCTTTTATTTTTGGAAGAGTATCATGGTTAGATAAAATAATAGAAGTAAAATTGTTGGTTATTTGGCAGGTTGTTTGTTATTTTGTATTTTTATACAAGTTGTTAAATTGCCTCCAAAAGAATTTACCAATGTATTACTTCATTCTCATGCTGCTATAAAGGACTGTTCAAGACTGGGTAATTTATAAAGGAAAGAAATTTAAATGATTCACAGTTCCACATGCCTGGAGAGGCCATTCTCTGAAATCTAGATGGAGGTTCCCAAACCTCAATTCTTGACATCTGCACACCTGCAGGCTCAACACCACATAGAAGTTGCCAACTTCTATGAGGCTTGCACCCTCTGAAGCCACTACCTGAGCTGTACTGGGGCTTGTTTTAGCCATGGCTAGAGTGCCTCTGAGCCTGTGATAGGAGGGACTATCAGGAAGGTCTCTGGCATGCCCTGGACACATTTCCACCAATGTCTTAGTGATTAAGATTCAACTCCTTGTTACTTATGCAAATTTCTGTAGCAGGCTTAAATTTCTCCCCAGAAAATGAGATTTTCTTTGCTATCACATTGGCAGGCTGCAAATTTTCCAAACTTTTATGCTCTGCTTCCCTTTTAACTGTAACTTCCAATTCCAAGTCATATTTTGTAAAAACACAAAACTGAATCCTTTTAACAAAACCCAAGTCATCACTTGAATAGTTGGTGCTTAGAAATTTCTTCCTCCAGATACTCTAAGTCATCTCTCACAAGTTCAAAGTTCCACAGATCTCTATGGCAGGGGCCTAGAGATCTTTCTTTCTATATATTTCGATATATATTCTTTCTATATATTACAAATGTCTATATATTACAAATGTCTCTCAGGCTTTCTCCTCTTAAATATAATCATAGCATTTTAAATAAATGGATGCCTTTGTGAAAATCGTAAGATGTCACACAATACAGTGTAAGGTTATTTTTACTTACATTAACCAAACCTATTTTAGGTTACGAGGCTAAAAAGACACACACTCAAAAGTGCTATAGTTTAGGTGTGAAAGTGAAGATAGTGACGCAGCATTACTTCAGCCTAGTTTCTGGGTTATTTTTCAAATCTTCACATCTGTCATTTTATTTTAACAAAAGCTCAGAACTTTTGAGAGGCTGTCCATGATTTGGGAGTGTCATTTTAAGCAATAAACAGCAAAGAAGAGACCCAATCAAGTAAACTAGGCCTAAAAGCCTGGTAAACAAGAATAGCATGGTGTATGTTATAGTTCTAAACAAACTGGAGAAGGCTGTCAACAGAATCACATGAACTCTTTAAAAATATACACAAATTATACAAATACATGTGTCCAAATTTGGAATAATTTAAAAAAGAAGCAAGTAAACAATGAGAATTTAAATCAATAAATCAGACCAGAGTCCAGGAAATCAATGTATGAATGGTAGTACAAAGCAGATTGCATAGACTCACTGCAAGGCAAGGCCTACCTGTTTGTTGACCTGGTTTTATGTGCCCTGCTGACAGTAAAATACAAAGCATTTCCACAGGCTGATATTTGATGGGTTTGGCTGACCTCTAACCACAAAATTTCCCAAACTACCTATTTTCTCTATATTTCTCTATTTGCTTTTCCCATTTTCTCTATTTTTCTCTATTTGCTTTTCCATTTTTTTTTTACCCTTCAGAAAAATCTTTCTGTAAAGCAAGAAATAATGGTTGCCCTTCCAAATGAACATTTTTGGTCCTTTGAAAGCAATCATGGCTGTTAGAGAAGATTCTGAAGGGAAAACATCTTCTCACAACTCCCACAGCAGATGCCAACACAGCAATAATTTCCCCAGGAAATGTGTAATAAAGCATCATGCAGGTATGTCCACTCCCTTCATGCAATTTCAAACAGACATCCTATCAGAGACCACAAATGATTATAAATATAATAGGACTGTGCATGCCACTGTAACCATAGCTGTGTTATCATCACTTCTGCTGTAAAAAACATTTCTGCAGACTCTAAATCACATTAGCCATAAGCTGTGTTCCAGGCTGGAAGTTGGACTATAGAGCCATAGCTGAAAGTAACATTGTTAAGCTGAATGTTAAAAGAATTGAGGTTGGATCCAAGATGGCATATTAGACACAACTCCAGCACACAACACCCAGTGAAAGAGATGCAGAAACCCAGAGATCTAGCTCCAACCGAGGTACCAGATGCATTTCAATGGGTCTGGTCCCAGGGTGAGCAAAGCCCACTCAGGGCAGACCGAGGTGGGGAGGGGTGCTACTTCACCCAGAAAGTGCATCTGACTGGCGAGTCAGAGGCTCCACCTATGGCGCTCTGGTTCAGATACAGCGCTTCCCCCAAAGCCTCAGCGATACACAGAACAGGGGAACTTTGCCAGTCAAGGGCGGGGAATTACAAGTGCAGAGTTGAATTAAGAGTCTGCAGACTGAGCTATCACCACCTCCCTGCACCCGGAGAGAGAGGGAGCTGTACGCGAGAGCAGCTGGGTAGCTCCTACCCCATGACCAGAGAGAGAGAAAGCTGAAAAGGGGAGATGGCAGGTGAGGCTGGGCAGGTCCCTACCCTCCCCCACAAACCCCAGGGGTCTGAAGCTCTCACTCTAGTGGGTTGCTTAGCCAGTGCCACAGTCTGAGAGGAACCCTGAATGATCCAGCCCAGTGGAGGAAGGGCACAATTCACCACTACAGGGGTGGGACTGGGCTACATGTTTTAACAAAAAACACAGGAAGCCTATGTAGCAACAGGACAGCATTCTCCACAACCCAGCAGTGCCTACAGGTCAATGGAAGAGGCGGGCCTAATCTCCCAGCATAAACAAAAAAGACACAGGAAGCTTCCCTAGTAACTGAAGGAGTCCCTAAAAACCCAGTAGGGCCCCCACAGGCAGACAAACGACCTCATCAAGCAGTTCTCTGACACCACAGCCAGGTAAATCCACAAAGATGGGAAAAAAGCAGTGCAAAAAAGGTGAAACCACCAAAGACCAGAACATATTCTTCTTCAAGGGATCACAACTCCTCAACAACACAGGATCACAACTTGACCAAGAAGGAATGTGAAGAATTGATGGAAACAAGATTCAGAAAGTGGATAATAACAAACTTATCAGAGCTAAAGGAACACGTTCTAAATCAATGCAAAGAAGCGAAAAACCTTGAAAAAAGTTAGACAAAATGCTAACTAGAATAACCAGCTTAGAGAAGAACATAAATGTCTTGATGGAGTTGAAGAACACAGCATGAGAACTACGTGAAGCAAACACTAGTTTTAATGGCCAAATTGATCAAGCAGAAGAAAGGATATCAGAGATTGAAGACCAACTTAATGAAGTAAAAAGAGAAGGCAATACAAGAGAAAAAAGAGTGAAAAGAAACGAACAAAGCCTCCAAGAAATATTGGATTAGGTGAAAGAAACCTAATCTACGCTTGATCGGTGTACCTGAATATGATGGGGAGAATGAATCCAAGCTGGAAAACATACTCCAGGATATTATCCAGAAGAACTTCCCCAACCTAGCAAGGCAGGCCAAATTTCAAA